>OZ029919.1:31013560-31108560 GCA_964023275.1 Norana najaformis
GTATTAACGTCTGAACGCGTGTTCGCCTGTATCTCTGCATTTATATAGCGCATTTCATAACACAATGTCTCATATTGACAATGGCATCGACACCGCTATTAAGAAGGTGTGAATCGATTGCACAGGACGGAGAGAGGCTTTTATGAACGCCTCTACATCCTATCAGGGAGCTTGGTTTTCCTAAGGACCTCTTGTCAGGGCATTCCGTCGAAGATTAGCCTCAACTGTGGGGCGAGGAAGCGAGTAATAGGAAGGTCTAGCGGTTGGTTAGGTGTTCCCCGGGTAGGTAAGTAACAAAGTAAGTAAGTAAGTAAATAGGTAAGTAAGTAAGTAAGTATTAGTAATAATAAGTCGAAGAAGATGCTGCTGCTGAGGAATAATAATAGTAGTATTAGTAATAGTGGTAGTAGCAGTAGTAGTGTTAGTAGTAGTAGTAATAATAATAATAATAATAATAATAATAATAAGAAGAAGAAGAAGAAGAAGAAGATGATGATGATGATGATGATGATGATGATGATGATGATGATGATGAAGAAGAAGAAGAAGAAGATAGAGAGGGCGAGAGTTCAAGGGAATAGGAGGTAGGGAAGGGGAGAGAGGGAGACAGAGACAGAGACACACTCACGCTCGTAGACAGACAGACAGACACACAGACAGACACACACACAGACAAACAGACAGAGGCTTGTGTTGCATCTGTTTGCGTGACCTCAGCGTCTCATGCGGACGGGAATCGGATACTTGGTCAGACCTGAATGTCAACAATGAACATTTTGTCTTTGAAATATGGCCGATTTAGGCGCACAAATATATATTATATGTATATATAAGTATTCTAATATATATATAATTATTATATATTATAATGTTATATATTATTATGCATATATTAAGTTACCCAAGTCCCCTTAAAGCCAAATTAGGGCGAAGAACTCTGCGTATTAGGCTTATATCATATATTGTATAGTCATATATTCGCACAATCTAATCTCTTCTAGTTTGATATGATCTAATCTTACATTATATGATCCAATCCAATCTAATCAGATCTAATCCAATCCAATCTAATCTAATCCAATTTAATCCCTGTCAAGCCGATACATATATGGAATTTATTGACATGTACTATTACCCAGAGTTTCGAACTCTCTCCCTGTGTCTTTTCAGTGTCAGCTTAAGACTTAGGTTACTGACTGCCTGACTGACTAACCGACAGACCGACCGACCGACCGACTTACTGACTGACTGACCGACTCACTGACCCACTGACTCCCTGACTCACTGACTCACTGCCGGACGGACGGACGGACGGACGGACGGACCGACCGACCGACCGACCGACCGACCGACCGACCGACCGACCGACCGACCGACCGACCGACCGACCGACCGACCGACCGACCGACCGACCGACCGACCGACCGACCGACCGACCGACCGACCGACCGACCGACCGACCGACCGACTGAATGACTGAAGCAGTTTCTCGTGTTGTTGATGTTCTTGTCGTTGTTCCTATAGTAAGCAGGAGATGCTGTTTGAGTCGACGATTGTCAGCGGCTCTCGTAATTACGTCGGCGTGGAACAGGTGCTCTGGCGTCCGGCCACTCGCTCTGATCAGATTAAAAGGGCGTCATCAATTAAAGCCACCCCACCGGTCCCCTTATCTACCTGTACACGTGCGGCCAAGTATTATGTGTTTTACAAGACTTTAGCGTGACTCGGACGGACTCTAATCAAGACCACGACTGCGAAAGCCTCGCGGAGTCATCGTCGCCGAACATTGATCTCCGTCGGCTCGGCGGCCAAACGACATCGATGGTTACCTGGCCTTACCTGTCGTAAATGAGTTCGGCTCACGGAACGGCCCACCTTGCTCAGGTGTCTAGTCTTATTAATTGGTGACGGTCTTCGAAGGGAAGCATCCCGTGCCGCCCGCCCCGTTCGCCTTCATCACCGGCTTAACGGTCTCGAGTTTAATACGTCGCATTTTTACGGTCCTCGGTGGCAGCGGTCGTTTGGGGACGGATGGGGGGGGGGGGGGGGAGTTTCAGCGGTTGGGTGGGGCGGTCGATCTGGGTAGGGAAGCTGCGAAAGGGCTTCGTTGGTTTGGGGAGGCAGCTGGGAAGGTAACACGTAAGCAAGCACGTAAGTATGCAAGTAAGTTGGTAAGTGGAGTAAGTAAGCAAATAAGTAAGAAAGTAAATGAGTAAGCTAGTAAGTAAGCAAATAAGTAAGTAAGTAAGTAAGTAAGTTAGATAAGTAAATAAGTAAGAAAGTAAGTGAGTAAGTAAGCAAGTTAGTAAGTAAGCATATAAGTAAGTAAGAAAGTAAGTGAGTAAGTATGTAAGCAAGTTAGCAAGCAAGCAAGCAAGTAAGTAAGAAAGTGAGTAAGTATGTAAGTAAGTTAGTAAGCAAGCAAGCAAGTAAGTAAGCAAGTAATGCGTATGGTTACACGCCATATGTCCATCGGCTGAGCGAGGCATCGGAGGGAGCAGTGAATAGGGATCTGAGATTAACTGACCGACCGACTGACCGGTTCCTCTGCACTGGTCAGTCAAGGAAGATGTTGATGAGTGCACGCATGCGCACTCACGTGCACTGAGCAACACGGACGAACGCCTGCACACACTTACTTACTTGCGGAAAATCCAAGATCTTCTAAACGATGACTTGGCACAGCAGCAGAAATCGATGGGATAACAGACAGAGAAACAGAGAGACAGAGAGACAGACAGACAGACAGTTATAGATAGCTTCTATAGAAAAAGACAGAAATATACACCCACTTGTATATACACACATGCATACATATATATATACATACATATACATATATAAAAATTATATGCTCTCCTGTTTCAACTGGCTTATCTGTCACAGTTTTCCCCAATGGTCTACGTGCAATATTTGACTAGTTTTACTTGAATTGACCATCGATTTCTGCCTTGTGCAATGTGCATTATGCTAAAGGCGCTATAGAAGTCATTAGACTAGAACGGTTCCTGATAGGTTAAAAGCAGATAGAGTAGGCGTGACATAAAAATATCGCAGTGCCAACGGAGGGAGGAGCATTCTAGGAATTGCTCCACCTCAGACAAGATTCAGTTTTGCCTAAACTTTTCGCGAAGTCATTTTCTTGGTCTCGGCTTATTCTCTGATCGTTGATGCGTTTTACATGGTCTACATTCAACTTGTCTTCCACCCTTTATGGAACCGGTGCCTTTACTATTACTTCTGAATTTATTAAGCACCACTATCTAATTTGTAATCCAGGATAATCTGGGAGGCAGTTCATGGCGAGAAGCTGGAGACGCCTGTTTTACTCTGATGCTGGACAAAACGTCTGTGCAAAGCCTCGTCTCGTCTGACTGAATTCCCTCTGCGGTGCTCTGCTCAGTCATCGAACTTCTAAAACGCTTGCGAGTAACGTATCATCCAAATAAATGTAAATGTAAATGCGCATAGTTTTATTTAGCGACCGTATGGCCTTGATCCTGCTCAATTTTCATTGAATTTATCGGGTGAGATCCTTCACCACAGCTGCCGGTTTGAATGGCGCCACGCCATTTAAGGTCCCCGTGTACGGACCGTGCTAGATCGAGATTAAAATCTCTGAAATAAGTCACGATTGCTATGCGAACCGGCATCCTCACGCTCAGAGGCGCATTGACGTTCGTTTTAACCAATGTAACTGAGGACTTACTAAGGCTAAATGCAAATGTAAATGTACACGGTTTTGTATAGCTACCGTATGGTCTTAGCCCTGCTCATTTTTCAATGAATTTATCGGTTGAGATCCTACCCTACCGCTGCCCGTTTGAATGGGCGACATACGATGATCGAAGCAGAACAGGGGAAAGAGTTATGGAGTGATCCATTCTATTCCATTCTATTCTTTTCTATTCTTTACTATTCTTTTCTATCCTATTCTATTCCATTCTATTCTATTCTATTTCAATTTTCTATTCAATTTTGCTCTACTCTGCTGTGTTCTAGTCTTTCCCCAATCCTTGGGCCTAAACTACTGCCATCTGGCGACTGCCAATAAATTAACTCAATTCTGCGATATCAGTAT
The DNA here is from genome assembly GCA_964023275.1 of Norana najaformis. Taxonomy (NCBI): domain Eukaryota; kingdom Metazoa; phylum Annelida; class Clitellata; order Crassiclitellata; family Hormogastridae; genus Norana; species Norana najaformis. Next base: position 31,017,642 of record OZ029919.1, read on the forward strand.
TCGAAACTAGCGCCATCTACTGAATGCCACTGAACTAACCTGACATATTACCGTTCTTCATTCATAAACCGAGACGTTTATGGATTTCACTTTCTTCTGGGTGGCCCTGCAATCGATCACGTTGTGGGCCCAATCAACGAAGTCTTATTAATTAACAGGCCTATTGAACTGTTTCATCTGACCCTGTAGATCTGGAGTTATATAATAGATCCAATCATTCGCTAGGTGGTGTGACTGTTATGTCATTGAACGTTTTGAGTATAAGAAGCGTACGTCTTAAGTAAAGTAGGAAATCTTTGTCTTAAGTAGAGGACTTCATCATATATGGGAATCGGCCTCGGAAGAAGTTGATGTTGTAGCGCCTTTATGAGATTCATGCATGCGCTACAGAAATTCTGAGATACCTGCAGTCTGATTTAAACTCAGATACATACAAGATTCAGTTTTGCCTAAACTTTTCGCGAAGTCATTTCCTTGGTCTCGGCTTATTCTCTGATCGTTGATGCGTTTTACATGGTCTACATTCAGCTTGTCTTCCACCCTTTATGGAACCCGTGCCTTTACTATTACTTCTGAATTTTTTAAGCACCACTATCTAATGACTAAGCATCAATCGATGGCGCTGAGCAATTGTGAGTGAATGGATAGATCAAAGAAAGTCCCTACACAGTGATCGTCTCAGATGAGGCTTCAACCCGTACTGTTGTGAAGGAGTATTTTCCATGCAATAAACGCACGCCTAATGTGACCAGTTGGCAGACACTGCGTGTTTTAGCTCTTCTCGTACTGCGACTGAACTAAATTAACTCATCGTAGCATCAGAGATACTGGAACGAGACCTGATCTTCAAAGATAAGAATTTTACTGCTAACAACTTAGTTCACAAGGCCACCCGGAAAGTTCCCTCGTTGCAACATTAGCGCAGCAGAGTAGCCAGGGTCTGCAGCTAGAAATTATCCACCAGGCACTAAAAACTTAGTGGTAAAAACCTGATATCTGAAGACCAGGTCTTGTTCCAAATTTCAATAAAACTAAACTTATCTAACCCTGATTATTATAACAACTGGAATTTAAAATTACAAACCGTTCCTGTTACAAATATAGTGACAGTGACGTCATTTGTAAATGATATAGTGACAGTGACGTCATTTGTAAATGATATAGTGACAGTGACGTCATTTGTATATGATACCCTTGCAGAATGGGTCTAAATGGCGATCAATTGGTAATCGTTGCTGTCGTAAGTCGGTACCATAAGCGCCTTGAGGTCTGTGTTGAGGCCGAAGGAGAACTTTTCACACATGAAGTTAAAATAAGTAAGTAAGTATATTCTTTATTAACCAACAGCTAATCGCACATCGGTTTACAAGTATTTAAGAGCACAAGAAAAACTTAATGTGCATCCAGCATCCTAATAATAACACATTTACGCGTTAAATCCTATATCTCTTTATCGTCACCATAGACATTTTCCAACCCATGTATCGGATACATTAGGACATTTACGCATTCATTGACGCCATATTAGACGCCGGCCCATCAGAACTATTATCGTTTAGTGTTTATATAGCGCATTAAGTTGGCATGTGGACGTGACCCATACTCACCGGTTTACATAAAACAAGCACAGGTATACAATATATATTTATATACATGTATCGATATATACATATATAATATTTGGTGCATATTTATACTAAATACATTATGTATATTGACCCATATACTATACACAGATAAATGAGTAATATCTGACAGTTTCATGGGCTACTATCTAGCTAATGTATTGGCTGCATTAATGTCTGCAGTTTACAGACCTTAATTTCACCCGCCTAATGCATAATATATATCTTTATACATGTATTAATATTGGTAATACACACATATATAATATAATGCCCAGATACAAATAATTATCCACAGATACAAATAATTATCCTCTAACTATTATATATATATTTATACAAATATCCATATATTTTTGTATGAATATTAATGCCGAATGATAAAATCTATTACACATCGCATTGTTGTTACGATTTGTTTACAATCATCAGGCAACGAATTACCGATCCTATTCACACTTTTGCGTTTGATTAACGGCGCCCCATAAAAAGGAATTAGCAGACAAAGGCGTCGGTTCTTGCCGCCAGAATTAGACCCATTGTCGGTCTTTAGGCTGCTAATTGCCAGCTGATTACGGTCGCGGTTCCCAATGCGGTCGCCAGATGCCGCCAACAATGAACCGGAAGTGGTCTAGTGCCATGCGCGACGCGTGTAACTGTTACGCGAACGATTAGCGCTTGATTGATGTATGGAATGGCCTAGGCTGGGGAATGAGAAGGATGGATACTGGGAGAGATCTACAGCATCCCGTGGAGGCTGCGGTTGGGTACCGTATGACGGTTGCAGTCGGTGATGGAGCTGAGTTGTCGGACAGCTCTTGTCTTTGCGGTATCTACGTTATCTTACCTACACCTACCTTTGTATGATTACCTTATCTACCTTTCTGCACTGTTCATTATCTTACCTCAGTTTGCAATACCGTATATGTATGTATGTCTGTAGGCATGCATATATGTATGTATGTATGTATGTATGTATGTATGTATGTATGTATGTATGTATGTATGTATGTATGTATGTATGTATGTATGTATGTATGTATGTATGTATGTATGTATGTATGTATGTATGTATGTATGTATGTATGTACAATAATCACATTACCTTGTCTTATCTTAGTTAGAACATAGCTTAGTAACCATACCTACCTAACTTTATCTTTCCATAACCCTTTCTTATATTGCCTTACCCGCCTTTATGTTAAGACAATTATCCTATGTATGTATGGATGTATATATGTGTGTATGTATGCATGCATGTGTATATCTACGTACGCGTGTATGTAAGTATCGTATGCATGTATGTTTTTTATGTATGTACAGTATGTATATATGTATGTATGTATGTTTTGTATGTATGTATGTGTATTTATATACGTATGTATATATGTATCATGACAATTAATATAGCGCATTATGAGTACCTCACAAAGCGCTGCGCTTACCTTACCTTACCTTACCTTACCTCTCTTGAGTCCACAGACGCCCGTATACCCAATCAACCTTGCTCAATGCCCACCCTTTCTTATAGATCGACGACTTGCCATGGACCAGTCACCACCAGCACCAATTGCCAATTAAAAGCCTCGAAACTTTCGATTCAAGTGACGAGACAAAGCCTTCGTTTTATCGATAGTCTGACTGTCGCCAGATAATTAGCAATTAACGGGACAAATTAGCGGCAAAATTGTCCGTCTAATCGGGCAAACACATCAAAGCGACGAAAATCAAACCCTCGTGGATCGATATCGAATGCGTGCAAGTGCCGATTCGTTCCAAACGAACAAGAGACGCTCGATCGACGCGCAATATGATCATCGAACTCATCAGAAAACTACACACTGCTTATCAACTGCACACTTCGTGCAATTGTATGTGCACACACACGCACAAGCGCACACACACACGCGCACACGCACACACACACGCACGCACGCACACACACGTGTGTGTACTTCTCTGTTTTATACACGTTATATATCTGTCGTGTTCAAGCTGATCTCTATTTACGTCTATTTTACTAAAATGCATGTACTTTGAAATGTCGTGTCTTGTTTCACGATATACACTGGTGTGGCAATATTACCAATAGGCATACAATGTCTAGTAATAACGCTCCTCAATATCATGTTGCTTTTGAGCTTGGATTTCCTTATAAGAAAGCAATTCAAACTAATGATATCCGTATATAGTCTGAAGAAAATGCACATTAAGACAGCGTGGCCTCATTTTCTCGTAATCATAATCGTATACTCGAAATTTCGAAAGCGCTACTTAAAATCAAATGGCAGGGCACCAACTTATTCACGAGCGCTGCGTCAAGGCGTTGGGGTTGTCCAAAGACGCCATGTCAAGAACCAAGTATGATCAGAGACAGAAGGGGAGAGGAGATGTTAGGGTTGGTTGTTTTTAAGCTGAGAGAAATAGGAATAAGAAGTACTAAGCGTATCAAAATAGTGTTGCCTGTGGTTCAGGTAGCTTTATGTGAAGTCACCACAAAAATGTCTGGCCGGTGGTCGCAGTTTGTGCAGTTTTATACGAGACATTGTAATTCTTCAAGCGTCTGGCCACATTAGCATGTGTGGTCGCAGCCAGACATTCATTTTCAAGTGTGTGTGACTGTGTATCGAGGCGACGATGTTTCATCTGAGTTTAATTTCCTGTCAATCAAAGGCTCGTCATCGAGTGTTTGTTTAATTGTTCATGAAAAGCTATTTTACGAACAACAGACAAAAAGACCTTAATAGCATCTAGACACAGAAAAGTCGTACTGGTAGACACATTATGTGCCAACAAGGTACATCTCTACTTTGTGATAGCCTTTTGAGTAACTACCATTACCAGCCCTAATATGTCTGGTTGCAGGGCACATGCTTCACTGTAATGTTCATGAGTGGCCACCAAGTATTCAACGGGAACCAGAAGTTGCAAATACAGTATACACAGTACTTAGCCTGCAGTGGTTTGACAGCAAAAAAGTCGATATGAAGCATTCTTAGTATGTTTATTGTACTATTCTTTAGGTTTTGACTATGCAGCTAGAGCACTTTCAGTCGCCAATTTCACAAAAAAACTCAATTGCGCTCACTCATATCCAGAACAAAAAATCAGCCAAGTTTGATTTAGACAAACTATTCAAAACATGATCATTTAATCAGCATTGCTTCTTTGAATGCAACGGACCTTTCGTATTTCATCCAAACAAGAGAATGCAGTAAAATCAAGTCCCTCCACAGGCATTTTCTTATAAGCAAATAGCATACAAGGTAAAACTCCAGTTACCTGGAAAATCCTCGATTTGCTTTCAACGTATCTTTAAACATATCTCAGATTCAGGTGTACTGACATTGCGCGCGTTACAAGTGCCTTAAATAAATAAATTTAAGGGCCCGATGCAACCTTTCACAAGACTCTTGTTAGCGGATGGTAGGAACTAGTTTTAAGTTGAACAATCTGACATTCGTTCAGAAAGATCTGCATCAAATCGAACATATCCAACGATATCTAACAAAAATCAGAAATCAAACGAGATCCGACAAAATTTCATTCGAAAACCAAACATTGGCAAACCCATAAATGAGACTTTGGCTACATCATGTGCAATGTGATTTCGCAATGGAAACGCCAAAGGGAAATGTGTAGCCAAATGTAACTACTATCAAAATAAAACCATTCCTAGACTTATACATACATAAATACATACATACGTATATACAAACATATATAGAAAAATACATACATGCATATATACATACATATATGTTACACAAATACATACTTACATACACACATATTTATGTGCATACATACCCTTATGCATGCTTACTTACACGCATACATACATACATGCATACACATACATACATGCATACATACATACATGCATACACCTACATACACGCATACATACATACATGCATACACATACATACATGCATACATACATACACATACATATACTCATGCCTAGCGTGGCCTTATCTTACTTTTTGATACTTAAAGAAATGAGTGAATTTTTGAAATATAGGCACAGTGGGTACATATGACCACTGTTGACCACTGTTGACCACTGTTGACCACTGTTGACCGTTACAGTTAAGCATGTGCCCTGCAGCCAGACATAGTAGAACCAGTAGTAGTAATCACTCAAAAGCCTATCATATAGTATAGTGGTAACATAAATAGGCACATACAATGAAACCGACAAACAGGCATACACCGAGACATACTTCTCAACGAGACAAGCACATATATATATATACACGTGCGTGCGGGCGTGTGTGCGCGCGGCCGTTGTGTCGCATGGGTTTAAAAATACGTCCAAACAGAGGCACAAAATCTGTTCCAGCCAAAAATTCGTCCCCTCTTCAGTTACAAACTGACAAACATTAGCGCGAATTACGTAAAAAATTGACGGCAACTCTTTCAATTTTGCCTCCAGCAAAACTTCCTTGCAAGGCTCGAAGCGGGGACACCGCTAAAAGTCTGCTTCGTAGGCATGGTGTAATTAATATCTGCACTAATGCCTTAATTGTAGCTGCAAATTTGCAGTAGCCAGAGGGTTTCTGTCACTGTCTGCGAACGCCAGGTGGCGTGAGTGTCATGTGTATACTCCGATGTCAAATATACTCTAATCGTCTGCGCGTAAACATGGTGGGGGTCATCGGTTCGAGCAGATCGCTGAATTATTCAGCAGCGCTAATGTTTTCACGGATTGACGTCTGCTAGAGGTCATGGGGTCAGAGTAGGAACAACTGACGGATGGACGGTCGTGGAAATGGGAAAAGGAGGAAGAGTAGGAACGGCGGGAAATGACGCAATTATTCCATCATCGAGTGACGATTTCAATTCCGTCTGGAGATGGGTGAGGAACGACACAGCAAATCAGACACAACGAATGTCGCCTCTACGACATTGAATGTAATCACGTTCACTGGGCGACATGATATACAGTCATGGCGATGTTGAATTATTGTCAGATTGGACTAATGACGATACAGAACTGCTGTCATAATGAAGTCATGACGATAAGGGTACTGCCATATATGTCTAGTTATATTACATGCATTGCAATGTAGTCATGGCTATACTCTATTAATGTAACCATGCCAACACCGGGACGCTGTCACAATGTACTCGGTGCGATAAACACTACTGTCATAAATTTATAATTGCATTTCATACATTGCAATGTATTCACGGCGTAAAGACTGCAGTATTAATGTAGTAAATGACAACGGGATCCCGTCATGATGTAGTCATGACGACAGGGCTCCCGTCTTCATGAGTTCATGGTGTCATGTGGTCATCCTAATATCGGGACAGTATTCAGGTGGTTAGTTTGGTGAGTTGCTGTTTGGAGCCTTGCGAAAAAGTCTGACGTCTGCAAAATTGCAGGAGTTTTCATTAGTTTTGACGTCAATTCCGTTAATATCCGTTGTTTTGTAACTGAGAAAGGGATAAAGTTTTAGCTGGAACAGATTTTTCATACATCTGATATTTTAACGTATTTTAAGACTTTGCGATGCAAGGGCTGCGCACAGGCTGTGGGGTTATGGAATGGGGTTGAAACTAAAACATCAGGGGGGAATGAGTACCGGTTTCTGTCCACGTTACTTTCAAATAGGGTACGATTTGTAGGGAAGAAGGTGGAAGTTCCCCTACTGGTTCAAACTATCTCCAGTTGTAGAAGTTGAAAATACATTTTTCTGTAGAATGCACTTAATAGAGACCATCGCTATGTATGTATGTATGTATGTATGTGTATGTATGTATGTATGTATATGTGTATGTTTGCATATATGTATCTATGCATATATGTAGACTATGTATGTATATATATGTATGTATGTATGTATGTATGTATGTATGTATGTATATGTGTATGTTTGCATATATGTATCTATGCATATATGTAGACTATGTATGTATATATGTATGTATGTATGTATGTATGTATGTATGTATGTATGCAATTTGTGTATGTAAATGAATGTGTACTCATATATGTGCACAACTGTGCATAATTGTAGCATGTATTTGCATGTATATGTATAATGCAATCAAGCTTCCTTCATAGGCTGATAACTGCATTCTGTCAGTCTTCGCCGACTCCTCCAATGGCAGCGTCTCCTATTATCGCTCACATCCTTCACTAGCGCTCTCTGTCGGCCAAAGCAGCGGAAACTGCAGCCCGTTCTCTGGCGGCACCTGCCGTCTGCTATTGGTCGACGAACACAATATATCGCTGGGTGCGCATCACGTCTGCATCAATCATAATTCGCTCTGACTCAGCAGCTGAGCGTAACAGACTGTCGCGTTATGCTCCATGGCGTTCCTGGGCACTCGAGTGTGACGTCGGTCAGGTCCAGGTAACGCCCGGCAGCGCTGGTTCAGTTCGTTGTAACGGAACTCGAACTGAAATCAAGCGTTTCAACAGTGCAATATTTGAGTCATCGTATCGAGTTTCTTTTAATGATTTAAAGATTTTACTTCGCTGAAAATTTGTCTGAACACATCGGAATTGTAAAAAGAGAAAAAGGTAAATGACATTCGTCATAAGGAAATAGCATTCTTTAAAAATGTGCATGCAGGTGAATAACAGTTGTCACAGGTAAATGACATTCGCCACAATTGAATAACATGCGTCACAGGTAAATGACATTCGTCACAATTGAATAACATGCGTCACAGGTAAATGACATTCGTCGCAATTGAATAACATGCGTCACAGGTAAATGACATTCGTCACAATTGAATAACATGCGTCACAGGTAAATGACATTCGTCACAATTGAATAACATGCGTCACAGGTAAATGACATTCAATACAAAAATAAATGAACAGGTAAGCAAGGGTCAAATCTTTGCGACAAGATCAAAAGCATACTGCCTAATATACTTACTGTAATATATATAATCAACATTTTTATAGAGCTTTGACCTATTTATATAGTATAATAATATTAAGTGGGTTCAGTTATTTGCTCTGGTACAACGTATCTTGCTTTGTGGCAATGTAACTTTAATTCGAAGTGAGACAGCAATAATCTTATATTACCTTACAATACCAAGCTTTATTCTACTCCTCTTAATGTATACCTTATTTACTTTACCGTATTGACTTCTATTATTTTACTAATTACCATGTCTTTCCTTACCTTACACTATCTTACCTTACTTTATCTTACCTTCGTTCTATACCGTAGCCTAATTTAAATTACCTAACCTTATTTTAACTTAAATAACCTTATTTGAAATACGTTACCACGTTATTCACGGTCGAACTGTAGTTTCTTCGTGAATGATCTTTGACCTTGGCATCATAGTTTCCGCTTGATATGGAGCCAGCGAGGACCGTAAGCGGAAGCAGAAAACAGTGTTACGACATCGAGAGTCTGATCGGGGGACAGGTGGCGCTCCACGATCGGCTGCGGATACAGACGGAGGAAGTTGGAAGATGCCAGAACGGCATCGCACCCGACTCACCTGGAACATGCTCATCAACCGGAAACAATACAGGTAAGCAGGTAAAGACTTACCGTTGATAATGAACTACAGGTGCAAGTAGAAGGTATTTATGTATGTATGCATGTATCGTAATCGTAATCTCGAGACAGAGGCCAAAGGCGCCGATGCTCACACAAGTTTTGGCTGTGTGACGCCGAGGCAGGAGCATGCTCACATAACTTTTTGGGCAACTGATATATCTACCTATGCCACTGAACAAACATTATTACTATAAAAAATAATACAGCGACATACTCTGATGTTACGTCACAAATTTTTGCAAGTGACGAAATATTCTTTACCAGTGGTTTTCCAGTTTATTCTTATAGATCCACCTTAGGTCTGTACTTGGCCAAGGTTGACTCATACCTTTCAGACACTTCCAGGACCACTGTCTCGAGATTTCTACCGCTCCCAACGAAAGCTAAGTGACTGGAACCAATTTATTCACAGAATTTGGATGTTTCGTTGAAGCATTTGTAACCTGTACAGTTTTCTTTTGATTACACAATCTTCTGTTCCATATCTAGAAACACATGTACACTCCAGACATTATAGGCTTACGAGAAGCGGCTATTTGAGGTAATAAAAAGGCGCTGTATAAATGTTCAGATGCATAGATATCTCTATTACGCGCTATATAATACGTTACATTCGTTTTCATATTCCATACATTTATTATGCGCCACAATATACTGATCTTCATGTAGGCATGAACCAGTCATCGATTGTGAAGCACTTGAAAGGCGCCAACGCCGTGCCTTCATATATACATACATGCATATAATAATAATAATTATAATAATAATAATTATTATTATTATTATAATTATTATTATTATTGTAATAATAATAACTGACTTTGTGATCAAATCCGTTCCAATCCGACTGGAGAAAATCGGATTGGGTGGGTGTACTTTACCTGTATGAGCCATGGATCTTCATCTGGAACCAAACCTGACCATATAGTTTACTTTTCTGTCGATAATAGTAGTAATAATAATAAAATTAATAATAATAAAATTAATAACAGATAAAATTAATAACAGATAAAATTAATAACAGATAAAATTAATAACAGATCAAAATAAGGGGTAATGTATAGTACAATAGCTCACTCTCTTCTGGTGCTGCAGAATAAGATCATCTACAATGAAGTTTTCCAATCCAACCCCAGAACCGATTTGCAAATAACTGCCTTGAGGGGAAATGATGTAACTGAAACGTCATCATATGCAGCCAATCTCGGCGTTTTGAAGCAGCGAGGCATAAGTGTCTGGATTTGGCTACTGTTTGGATAACCACACCAATGATGTTTTATGAGCATTTTAGTTCACTCGTGTGGCTATAATGCTCGCAGACATAAACAGTCTGATGTCAAGGCACATTTGTTGTCTACTGTCACCAGACAATTTTGTCTAGTTACATCAAAAGGCCACAGTAATGTGTGACTGTATCTGGTCACAATAACTGAGTCTTAATACAAGACTGTTGATGTCTATGAGTATCATGACTACACCAGTATCTGTTGTTTCCAGATATTACTCTACGTATAGGCCACAGTGACTGTTTTATTACTAGACAATAGATGCTAATGAGCATTCTGGCTACATTTGTGTCTGCTGTTTCCAGACACTGCTCTTAAGAGCGTGGCAAATTGAGGGAATGACTCTTAAGTGTCCGTCGATGGCGCTTCTTTTAAAAATTCCGCTGATATCAATTACCCCGCGACGAGTCTTGTCGGCTGCGAAGTGACTTTCCGCTTCGATCGATACACGCGCAAATAATTATGGCATCGCAAAACTTTCGCTAATACACATTTCCCGTCTTCGATCCTCCCTTCCATCGTTGCCTCCACTCCTGCCCGGGTAGAATTTATGTCAATTTGCGTCTTAAATGTCCGCAAATGCGCCGTGAATTCGCGGCTGAAGTACTTCCTGTAGAGCCGTGAGTAAAAGTAGATTCATTTTGGAAACGTAATCGTTGTCGCCGATGTTTGTTTTCCTGCGCAGTCGGATGCTCATCTTGAGCCATTAGCGGCCACAGAACGGCAAATTAAAGCAGGCGTATCGGCTGAGCATCGAAGCTTCGCACGCGCGTCACATCCGGGCAGAAGCGCAGCGAACCGCGTCGATACTAGGACTGAAGATGCGCTCGAACGACCGACCGATCGTTACGACTGGCCGAGTCCTGGTCGCTCATCACAGACCGTGCGGTTAAGCGGTTGGTGCTTCGCGCGCCTGGAGCAAGTGCGCGTGATCGTCTGCTCGCCGCAGTTCGTGTCGATATTGCGTCAACAGCTTGGCGCGTGTAACACTAATCCGATTAAGACGCAGGAATATTCGCACCGCGAGCTCATCGATTAGCGGTCGTCTTAAGTGGAGGATTAGTTTAATTACCCGAATTGTTGCTTGGTTCTTTCGAGCGCTGGTTATTCAGCGATGCAGCGTTGGGCGCCATTGATACGCTCCTTCGTTCGATCGCCCAGTCTCGTCTTACGGTCGAAGCGCGCAACCGGTGTAACAATGAGCTTCCATCTCGTATCTTCCCGGCGCTTCTTCTTCTTCCTACCCGTCCCCCACGCCGTATCTTCCCGTTCTGAGCAGTCTCCTGCCTCTGTCGCTCCTTCCTCTACGCATGGCGCAAGTTTCATCGGTGTATCATCCTTGTGTCGATTGCTTTCGATAGCTTTCGCAGTGCGGAGAAAAGCGGAAATTCGATAGTCGAGCTTTTGTCTGAGCCACTGAAAGCGACCGAAGATAATAGCCGCACAAATTCATCGGCAGAGGAAGGAAGAGGCACGAATGGAGGGTTGGGAGGGTGGCAAGATGTCGCTTCTCTCTCTCCCTCTCTCACTTCTTCTCTCTCTCTTTCTCTGTCTCTCTCTGTCTGTCTCTCTCTGTCTCCCTCTATCTCTACCCTCTCCCTCCCTCTCTCTGTCTCTCTTTCCCTCTCTTTCCCTCTCTCTGTCTCTCTCCCTCCCTCTCTCTCTTTCCCTACTCTCTCAGTCTCAGTCTCTGTCTGTCTGTCTCTCTCTGTCTCTCTCTCCCTCTGGCCCCACCTTGAAATCAAGACACAAGTTGGGAGAGCAAGACACTTGCCACTCCTTGCCTATCTGCTTGCCTGCCTGCTTGTTTCCTTCAATCCATCTCTCCTTGCCTGTCTCTGTACGTCTATATGTACGTCTATATCTCCGTCCTTCTGTTCATTCCTGTCTTCCTCCTTCCGTTGCTCCCTTAATCCGGACATCTCACCCTCTAGTTTTTCGTTCATCAGTTTCTCTCTTGATACCTGTCCATCCCTTTTCCCTATCCATCCGTCCCTCCATACATCCAAAATCTCTCTTATTCTCTACCTCTTCGTCTGTCTGCCTGCCTGCCTGTCTCCCTCGATCCCTCCCTCCATTCCTCCCTTACCTCCATCCCTCCCTTCCCCTCCCCATTCCTCTCTTCCTCCCTCCCTCCATCGCTCCCTCCCTCCCTCAGAAATTCAGCTATGACGAAATGGCAATCGGCAATGAGTGAGCTATTGACGTGTGGCAATCGACTGCGCCAGTGAAAATCGCCACATGCTAAGGCGCCTCGGCAATCTTTACCCCATTGCCGACGAATTCTCGCCTCAATTGACGCATTTGTGGCGAAATTATGTAGCGCCAGGATTTCGGTCGCAATGAACGCCGAAAAATCGAATCGCTTTGTTTCGAGGTGCGTTCTTGTCGGACCATCAGGGATCGACACGAGATCCTTAGCAACCCTTCGCTCTTCATAAGGACCACATTGTGACACCCTTTTGTTTACCTGAACAGTTATGTAGCGCCTTTTGCACCTGCTACATATATACATACATACGTACTTACATACATGGATGCATGCATATATATACATACATACATACATACATACATACATACATACATACATACAGATATACATACATGCATTTATACATACATACATACGTACATATATACATACATACATACATAAAAATATTTTGTAATGGTAGTAGTACTAGCAGTAATAGTAATATTAGTATGATATTAGTAGTAGTATAATATTAGTAGTAGTAGTAGTTGTTGTTGTTGTTGTTGTTGCTGTTGTTGTTGCTGTTGTTGTTGCTGTTGTTGTTGCTGTTGTTGTTGCTGTTGTTGTTGCTGTTGTTGTTGCTGTTGTTGTTGTACTAGCATTACACGCATACACATATACATAAACTTACGCAGACATACATGTATGCAGTATTATATACACATCTGTGCACAAACTGTACATGAATGAAGTGTACTGGGTTTTTCTAGGCTTAAATGCCAACGGAGAGTCTCTGATTCCAGTCGAGTATCAACGGCCTATTCCCGAACATCGCCAATCCAACAACGACGCTAGTTCCAAACTACAATCAGATTGCGCGAGTCGCATCCACTTCCGTTTCGAAGACGAATACGAAGAGATTCAACATCCGGTTGACTGCCTTACCCAGAATTCTCTGAAGCTGCTAAACCGGAAGTCAGTGGAACAAACCACGGAGGCAGACAGATGCAAGGGTAAAGTCGTCTGCGGGAAAAGTACAAGAAGTCGCGTGACAGGTACTGACGGTCATGTGACCGACGTCAGAGATCACGTGATAGTTTGTGACAGTCTTTTACCCGGAGAGGTTAAAGGTCATTACAGAGAATTTTTCGATGACCAGGTGGAGACTGGAGAGGCAGTTCCTGCGAGTTTTCCAGACAGAAAGGAGCGGGAAGAGGTACCACAGATCGGTTTCAGCAGCTGGAATACTGGATGGACGCAAAAAGCGGAAGAGATCTTCAAGATGGAGGACGTCAGCCAAGACGGTACTGAACTCGACGAGCAGAGGGCTAGTGCGGCGAACCTCACTTTCAAATCGGGCAACCACTTCGAAGACCTCTCACACCACCTGCGCCGCACTCACCGACTTGGCACCTCCACTTCCGGCGAGCTTTCCGAAGAGTCCAATCCGACCCCAGCGGAAGATGGTTCCGACCAAGTGGACGAACTCGGGAGAAGCTGCGACGCCGGTCAGAGTCATGGAATGAATGAGAATGAAACGGGAGAGGTGAACGTCGAAGAGGAGGAAGAAGAGGGAGAGAACGCCAAGCGGAAGCAGCGGAGGTACAGAACGACGTTCAGTAGTTTCCAGCTGGAAGAACTTGAACGAGCTTTCCAGAGGACTCACTATCCAGATGTCTTCACACGGTAACCATATAAACTCACAATTATTATTATTATTATTATTATTATTATTATTATTATAATTATTATTATTATTATTATGAAACAAATCTATTGTGTCACTTCAATTATGATACAAATCTATTGTTGCTGGAGCAACTAGAGCTGCTGTGGCGTCCTGGTTGGCACACTGGAAACAGGTCGACTAGCTGCACCTCCGAATCGCGTGATCTTGTCTTTAAGCGCCGTGGTGAAGAAGCAACCCTGAGTTAGCGGTCGCGTAAGTGTAGAGCGTTCTGTGGGCGCTTCTTCGATGGGGCGCAAGAACTTCCGGTGTGGATCGGGCGAACATCCAGCACCACCAACTCCCTCCTCTTCATCGCCGTCGTCGTCTGCTTCGAAAGCGCCTGCGTCGTGGGCTTCGCTGACCCGAGCGTCGACGTCTCCTCGACCTCGACCCGCCGGCTGACCTTCGACAGGCGGTGTGGCTCTTTGACCCAGAGGATCGGTTGGGGCCCGTCGGCTGGGTTTCGACGACCAGTTCCAGGTTCTCTCCTTTTCTTTAATCTTGGCTTCAGGCACGGTGATTGTTCTCTGGAGTTGCCAGTCTTCGCTTAAATCTGGCTCCAAGAATGTGCCATTAAAGGCAATCGCGTTAGATCGCTGGATGGCAATGGAGAGGCGTTGGAACAGGAAAGAAGTCTCCCTCTTATCTCCCGATACTTGAGTTAAATGGCGTCCGATTTTCTTGATGAGGCTGAAGCCTTCCTGATTTATGGGGCCTAGAGTCTCGAAGGCCAGAGGGACGAAGCAGTGTGTTGAGAGAATATCACTGTATTTTGAGGTCTTTCGTTCTGCTGCGATCTCAGCAGCACCTGCGACCACGGCTGTTCTGGATCGATAAGAGACTGCCAGAGTATCGATTACTGTGGCGTCCCAGGTCAAGCATTTACCCCCTTCCCAAGGAATGAGGGTTGCTCCATCAGGTCGTCGGCCGTCGGACCTAACCAATCCTGCTGGTTCTTTAGTTTATTATTATTATTATTATTATTATTATTATTATTATTATTATTATTATTATTATTATTAATTGGTAATTAGGTCTCATGCAAAAGGCATCAACCGATGGCGCACCTAAACCAAATCCCAGTCGGGTCAATGTCTACAGGGAATGAGAGACAGCCTACGGTGGATAAGCAGTTCGAAAGAAAACATATTATTATTATTATTATCTTACTATATATAGCGTCTTTTTGTACACAAATTATTATTATTATTATTATTATTATTATTATTATTATTATTATTATTATTATTATTATTATTATTATTATTATTATTATTATTATTACTATTACTACTACTACTACTACTGCTGCTGCTGCTGCTGCTGCAGCTGCTGATGCTGCTGCTACTGCTGCTACTACTGCTACTACTATTACTACTACTTCTTCTACACCAACAACTACTACTACTACTACTGCTGCTGCTGCTGCTGCTACTACTACTACTATTACTACTACTTCTTCTACTACTACTACTACTACTACTTCTCCCAGTACTACTAGTACTACAACTCGCCGCCTGATCTTCACACTGACATTGTGCTGTTAGTGTACTCAAAATAGACTAGAGAGCGCTAGTGGAGCCGAAATCTCGAAACAGATGTCTGTACTGACTTGGCCTTGAACTCCTGACCTTTCGATTGGCCGTCCAATGGGCTAACCACAGCCAAAAAAAGAACCAGACTATGAGGGTTAAAAGGGTAGATTTTGTGGCCGAGAGATGATAAACTGTCTTTCGCCAAATACACCACCAATTACCGACTTCTTTCACCAAACACTTTGTGCCCGGCCACAATACATTAAACAGCCAACGCGTCACGTCCAGTCGCAAGGTGACGCTACGATAGTTAGGTTTTCTTCATTCTTTTCGCCAGGTGTCGCAAGAGTCGAGTGGTAGTTTTTGGACGGCCCATGGGTCAGTGTGTGAAGACTTGGATTATCCAAATTGGATTAGGCGTCTTTGTAGGTCGTCGGATAATCCGGTTAGGCGAAGCTTTAAGCGAATTGAATGTCTACGGGCTACACGTCCATTCGGCCAGTTGCGATGTCCGGCTGGAGCTGGGCAGATGGACAGATGACCAGATGACCGGTGGTCATCTTCTTGAAGATCCGTCTTTCCTTTGTTCCGTCGTTCCTTCCTTTTTCTGATCCATTGTTTGTTCTTTCTTTCTTACTTGCTTTCTTTCGTTCATTTATTTTATAATTAATTAATTAATTCTCTGTCTCTGTCTGTCTGTCTCTGTCTGTCTGTCTGTCTCTCTTTCTGTTTCTCTCTCATTTTCTTTTGTCCATCATTCTTTCGTTTGCTGGTTCTTTCGTTGTTTTCTTCCTTCTTTCTTTCCTTCCTTCGTAACTTTGGTTCTTCCTTCCTTCCTTCCTAGTTTTGCTGGTCGAGCGGTGGCCTTTTCCAGTTGTGTCTGGGATTCGATTACATTTGCAGATCGTTGCCAAGCTGTACAACCTCAAGGGATGGTGTGTGTCTGTCTGTCTGTCTATCTGCCTGCCTATCTGTCTGCCTGCATATTTGTCTGTCAGTCTGTTTGTCCGTCTATGTATCTGTGTATATGTCTGTGTATCTGCCTACCTGCCTGTCTGTCTGTGTATTTGTCTGTCTGTGTATCCGTCTGTCTGACTTTCTTCCTGCCTGTCTGTGTATCTGTCTGTGTATCTGTCTGTCTGTCTGTCTGACTTTCTGCCTGCCTGCCTGTCTGCCTGTGTCTGTATGTCTGTCTGTCTATCTGTGTGTATCTGCCTGTCTGCCTGTCTGTCTGCCTACCTCCTCTTAAGAAATGTTGTAGCGCCATACATCTTCAGCCGAGAGACTGAAGAATGTCAGGGAATAAAGGCGAATAATGAACGAACGACTTTACGTTACACTCTTTTCCTCGGCTGACACCTTATTACCTTACCTGCAGTTTGGTTTTACATTTGTTGTAAGCGGTACGTTTACATGTAATTGCAGAGAGGAGCTGGCCATTCGAATACATCTGACCGAGTCCAGAGTCCAGGTACATCGGCATCATCGTCGTCGTCGTCACCATCGTCATCATCATAATCCTTCTCGTCGCCGCCGCTGAGGATTCACTAATCTCTGCCATCATCATCATTATACATCACTATCATCATCATCATCATCATCATCATCATCATCATCATCATCATCATCATCATCATCATCATCATCATCATCATCACCATCATCATCATCATCATCATCATCATCATCATCATCACCATCATCATCATCATCATCATCATCATCATCATCATCATCATCATCATCATCATCATCATCATCATCATCATCATCACCATCATCATCATCATCATCATCATCATCATCATCAGTATCTTCATAATCCTGCACACATAGTCATCGTCATCGTCGTCGTCACCGTCGTCGTCATCATCATCATCATCATCATCATCACCTTCTGATGCTGTCCCTTCGTCACAATTCGAACCCTTAAACAACAGAAACCAACATCCAAACTCGCACAATATCAAAGCATAAACCATCTAGATGCTTGGAAATCTCGCTCGACACAGCGCTACATAATAGATAATTATTATAGCGCCTCAATTTGTCAGATCAACGCCTGGCTTTCCCAGCTAATTGCATTGTCGGCCGCCTGCGACGAACAGCCGGCGCATGCGCTCTGCTTAAGCGCTCGCGTCAGGAAAGCGCTTACTGGCCAACTGTCGGATTTTCTCCAATTATCGCTCATTTCGAATCGGGCTATCGCGCATTTGCCGGACGCCGACAGATCTATTAAAAGCAGACGCCGAACTGAGGATTGACTAATCTGTGCTCCTGATAGCCCTAATATCGGAGAATTTCGGAGTACAATGATATACATAGCCCATGAGATATATAGCGTTATGTATATCTATATATTTATGCATATATATGAATATGAACATATATATATATATATATATATATATATATATATATATATATATATATGGCTGACTAATCGCTGCCAATGATAGCCATAATATCGAAGAATTTCGGATTACAGTGATATACATATGATATACAGCGATATGTGTATATATATATTTATGCATATATTTATATATGAATATGGATAAATATAAGATATGCATGTATATATGTATGGCTGTGATAATATTTCCATACGTGTAAATATAGGATATATATATAAACCGGATGTTAAATCTAATTCGTCCGGAAATGACGCAGCATGCGACTCTCAATCGCCTCTCTAATTGCACCGTTCTGAATATTGCATGAAAATACGTCATCCATCAAAATGGCGGCACGCTTTGTCACAAGATGTCGCGGCTGCTACTTAACCGCAACGCACTCGAACCAATTGGACGAATATGCCCTAAAAGAAGTGCCTGGTAGCAGCAGAGATGAATGTGGCCACACTAACAGTAGTGTATGGTAGGAGTAAAGAATACTTTCTTTGTGAACTGGCTTCTTCGGTTGCTGGACCTAAATTTTGGAACTTCCTCCCGATATGTCTGTTCGTTCCGCTCAGTTACTTCAATCATTTCGTTCTCAACTTGAAACTTACCTTTTTCAAATTGCTTTTTTCCGTCCATGGCCAGGGTGAGCTTTCAGGTCTCACCCCATAGAGATTTTTGCTGATGTCATTCAGGTCTAAACAGAAGACGCATCTCTTTCAACTTCTTATCCACCGTAGCCTGGCTTCTGGTTTCTCTGATCTGTCGAAATTCGACCAGGATTCTCCAACGGATTATGATTTTGGATTCGATTTTGACTTAAAGCGACCATCGACTGCTGCCTTGGGCATTATGATAACGTCGCTATAGAAGTCTCTAGATTAGATTAGACTAGATTAGATAAACTTTGTGTTTAAAGGAATGTTTTCGTTCGAAATTCCTCGTCGTATAGGACATCCATCGATTCACAGGCAATTGCTTTTGGCCTTAGAACCTCAGGCTAGCTTCTGCCATCGGTCTCAACAGTCTAATAGATGTAGGTGAACCCTCCCCCTTCCCAACTAGTCCCACCTTGTTATCCCTCACCAGTTTGCGATCTAGTCTTGGAGGAGATTCCACCGTCGACTGGATTTTTGTCTTGGCCCAAATGACGCGTTCACAACTGGTGTGCCTCACGGTCCAGTATTTCCACTAGATAGACACACATACATACAGACACACATACATACAGACAGACATACATACAGACACAAATACATAAAGACACACATACATACAGACACACATACATACAGACACACATACATACAGACAGACATACATACAGACACAAATACATAAAGACACACATACATACAGACACACATACATACATACAGACAGATAGACAAACAGACACATAGACAGACACACAGACACACATACATACAAACACACATACATACAGACATATAGACAAACAGACACATAGACAGACACACAGATAGACAGACACAGACACACAGACACACACATGGACACACACAGACACACACAGACTCACAGACATACACATACACATAGACACAGACATAGACACAGACAAACAGACAAGCAAACAGACAGATACACAAAAATACAAAAAGACAGCCAGACAGAAACAAGAGAAAGCTTACATAAAATCTAGACCTTCATTCACAAATTTATTATCGATATTTTTGTCTCTCTTACTGTCACCCAAATCTTGCCGCTTTAAATGTCGCAAAGGATGCCGTATAAATTTCACGATCACGCGACCACTTGGTGCGAACCTCGCTCGGCCGCAAGGTGTCGCTTGGCCAACCGGAAGCGATCAATCGATCGATGGCTAATGGCAGAATGATTGTGCTACAACTGCCTGAGAACGACGTCACTAATTAAGAACCCCCTCTCTGCTCCCCCTCTCTCTCCATCCCTCTCCCCCTCTCTCTAGAGAAGCAAATAGAGGCCGTCAACCGCACAAAGTTTCCCATCAGACACCGGAAGAGATGTAATCTTCCGCGGTGATGAGGCCTACGCGGTGGGAGGGACGAAGGAGAAGGTAGGAAGAGTGACAGAAAGACAGACAAGACGTCTGTATGGAGAGATATGCAGAGAAAGCAAGAAAGACAGTAGCTCAGATCGACACACAGACAGACAGACATTCCTGGGAAGATTTAGACAGACAGTGCTGAGGGATATCGATAAAGATAGATAGATAGATAGATAGATAGATAGATAGATAGATAGATAGATAGATAGATAGATAGATAGATAGATAGATAGATAGATAGATAGATAGATAGATAGATAGATAGATAGATAGATAGATAGACAGACAGATAGATAGACAGACAGACAGACAGATAGATAGAGAGAGAGAGAGAGAGAGAGAGAGAAGAGGGAGAGCGAGAGAAAGAGAAAGAGAGAGCTAAACATTAACAGAGACATAGGAGGAAGGAACAGAGATTCACACACTGACAGATTAACACAGACAGAGAGGTGTGGAGGAAGACACAACACAATATACAGAGACAAGAAGAGAAACCCAAACAGAGAAGGGAAGAGGAACAACACAGACTGAAAGAGACGGACACAGACAAAGGAGCTGACACAGCGGTATTATTGAATATCGATTAGCCTGGCTTCGATGCGGCTTACTTAGCGTTAAGTGGACCACTTAGCGGCTGACGACAGCCGCTCAAGTTCTAGATAGAGGATTTCGATTGAAGTCTTTAGAATCGTGTCGCAGTTTAAAAGTCAATTTAAAACGGTTTTCGAAGACAATGGGAGCAAGCACAATGCCATCTCCGATGAGTTTACCTTCGGCGGAGACTTCGTTATCGGATCATTTAAAACTGGGGACGGTGTTTGAGTAGGCCTACAGTAGATTTAATACATTATACAAAGTAATACCAAATTTTTGGCCACTAATTTGCATTCATTCCTTCGTGTATTCATACAACTTTTCATTCATTTGGTCATTTATGCATGCATTCATTCATTTGTTCGTACGTTCGTTCGTTCATTTGTTCATCCGTTCAGTCGTTCATTCATTTGTTCCTTCGTTCTTCCCTTCTTCCTTTCTTCCCTCCTTCCTTCTGTCTTTTCTTCCTTTCTTCCTTCCTTCCTTCCGTCTATTCTTCTTTCCTTCCTGGATTTCTTCTTTCTTTCTTTTCTTCCTCTCATCCTTCTTTTCTTCTTTCTTTCCTTCCTTAACCCATTCCTTCCTTCTTTGCTTTCTTTCTTCTTTACTTCTTTCCTTCTTTTCCTCCTTTCTTCTTTCTATCTTTTCTTCCTTTCTTCCTTTCTTTCTTCTTTCTTCTTCCTTTCTTCCTTTCTTCCTTCTTTCTTTCCTTCCTTCCTTTCCTTTCTTCCTTTGTTCCTTCTGTCTTTTCTTCCTTTCTTCCTACCTACCTTACTCTCTTTTATTCTTTTTCTCTTCCTTTCTTCCTTCCTTCCTTCCGTCTATTCTTCTTTCCTTCCTGGATTTCTTCTTTCTTTCTTTTCTTCCTCTCATCCTTCTTTTCTTCTTTCTTTCCTTCCTTAACCCATTCCTTCCTTCTTTGCTTTCTTTCTTCTTTACTTCTTTCCTTCTTTTCCTCCTTTCTTCTTTCTATCTTTTCTTCCTTTCTTCCTTTCTTTCTTCTTTCTTCTTCCTTTCTTCCTTTCTTCCTTCTTTCTTTCCTTCCTTCCTTTCCTTTCTTCCTTTGTTCCTTCTGTCTTTTCTTCCTTTCTTCCTACCTACCTTACTCTCTTTTATTCTTTTTCTCTTCCTTTCTTCCTTCCTTCCTTCCGTCTATTCTTCTTTCCTTCCTGGATTTCTTCTTTCTTTCTTTTCTTCCTCTCATCCTTCTTTTCTTCTTTCTTTCCTTCCTTAACCCATTCCTTCCTTCTTTGCTTTCTTTCTTCTTTACTTCTTTCCTTCTTTTCCTCCTTTCTTCTTTCTATCTTTTCTTCCTTTCTTCCTTTCTTTCTTCTTCCTTCTTCCTTTCTTCCTTCTTTCTTTCCTTCCTTCCTTTCCTTTCTTCCTTTGTTCCTTCTGTCTTTTCTTCCTTTCTTCCTACCTACCTTACTCTCTTTTATTCTTTTTCTCTTCCTTTCCTCCTTCCTTCCTTCCTTCTATTCTTCTTTCCCTCCTGGATTTCTTCTTTCTTTCTTTCTTCCTCCCATCCTTCTTTTCTTCTTTCTTTCCTTCCTTAACCCATTCCTTCCTTCTTTGCTTTCTTTCTTCTTTACTTCTCTCCTTCTTTTCCTCCTTTCTTCTTTCTATCTTTTCTTCCTTTCTTCCTTTCTTTCTTCTTCCTTTCTTCCTTTCTTTCTTCGTTCTTTCCTTCCTTCCTTTCCTTTCTTCCTTTTTTCCTTCTGTCTTTTCTTCCTTTCTTCCTACCTACCTTACTCTCTTTTATTCTTTTTCTCTTCCTTTCCTCCTTCCTTCCTTCCTTCTATTCTTCTTTCCCTCCTGGATTTCTTCTTTCTTTCTTTCTTCCTCCCATCCTTCTTTTCTTCTTTCTTTCCTTCCTTAACCCATTCCTTCCTTCTTTGCTTTCTTTCTTCTTTACTTCTCTCCTTCTTTTCCTCCTTTCTTCTTTCTATCTTTTCTTCCTTTCTTCCTTTCTTTCTTCTTCCTTTCTTCCTTTCTTTCTTCGTTCTTTCCTTCCTTCCTTTCCTTTCTTCCTTTTTTCCTTCTGTCTTTTCTTCCTTTCTTCCTACCTACCTTACTCTCTTTTATTCTTTTTCTCTTCCTTTCTTCCTTCCTTCCTTCCTTCTTTGCTTGCTTGCTTCCGTCCTTCCTTCTTATGTTCAATCGTAAACTCTTTTGTCGTTTTCTGTTATAGGTCTGGTTTCAAAACCGTCGAGCCAAGTGGCGCAAGAAGGAAGCTTTGGACCCAATTGGTCATCACCACGGGGTCGGTCCATCACTGGTCAAGGGACCACTCTATGGTCCAGCGATGACCGCAGCAGCAGCAGCTGCAGCAGCCGGGCTGCACGCCTTCAGTCTGAGGATGCCAGGGCCGATGACCGGCGCACTCCCGCCGCACGTCTACACCAACCTTGGCCTTTTGATGAACTACGAGAAGCTCATGTCTCAGTTCGGCGTCATTCCACAGATGTCGCCACCATATCCGGGCGCGCTGTGCGCCAAGTCTGGCGTCATGGACTGCTACCCTCTGATCGACACTCCGGGGCCTCAGCTGGTCCACCCTCCCGGGACCTTCCAGCGCCTCCTAGCGATGATCTCGTCAAATGCGGCTAAGAAATCCGAGAAGGAGCGACTGGCGAGTCTCGGGAGGACGCCCTCTGTCGGACAGGGAGGAATCGCCGCGGCCTCGTGTTCTCCTTGCTCGCCCTCTCCACCGCTGGACGGATGTCCGCCGGCGGGAATGGGAGCCAAGTCCTTCGAGGTCTACGCCAACGGTTGCACGGGGTCTGGGACAGGCAGTCAAGGTGTTGGGTGCGTTGGACTTCTGGCTGAACATCACCGGTCGAGTAGCATAGCGTCCCTGCGACTGAGGGCCCAGCAGTACGAACTGAACCTGCAACTGGCGAAGACGATGCAGGAGTTCATTCGGTGAGGAAACACTCGTCGTTTAACCACATGCAGAGGATGCCGGTTCGCATACCGATCGTGGTTATAGTTCAGGGATTTGAATCTAGGACTAGCACGGTCCGTACACGGGGACCTTAAATGACGTGGCACCCATTCAAACGGGCAGCGGCGGTGAAGGATCTCACCCGATAAGTTAACTGAAAAATAAGCAGGGTCGAGGCCATGTGGTCGCTTTACAAAAAAGTGCACACGTACATAGATACATACAAACATACATACACACATAAATAGATACAGTACATGCATATGTGCGTGCATGCATGCAAACATACATACATGAATACATACATACATACATACAAACATGCATACATACATACATACATACATGCATACATACAAACATGCATACATACATACATACATGCATACATACAAACATGCATACATACAAACATGCATACATACATACATACAAACATGCATACATACATACATACATGGATACATACATACATACATACAAACATGCATAAATACATACATACATACATACATGCATACATACATGCATACATGCATACATACATGCATACATACATACATACATGGATACATACATACATACATACATACATGCATACGCATATATATATATGCATACATACATACATACATACATACATACATATATGCATGCATATATGCCTACACAAAAGCTTCCTCATTTCCTTACCTATTGGCCACAGTAGCCTTCGGCTGATTACTCGCCTTGTGACGTGAAGATTGGCGGGGAGTTGAACCCCGATCTCTCGGCTCACAGTTCAGGACGCTAACCACTAGACTATCGCGCATCCCTATCGGAAGCCTATACGCTATTTGAAAATCCAGGGTCGTTAAGGGGCTATGGTCCCTTTCCGATTGGGTGGTCGTGCGTTGAACTAACTCTGCAAGATATGTTTACCTTAGATTATGCTACAACTCTTGTACACTATACACTTGTGCAAGCTACAACACTACAGTGCTTTGCATTGGGACACGTCGGGTAACATCATGCAACCTGGAACCGAACCCTCTATCGATTTGGTTTTGACTGAGCGCCTGTAGATAAGCTGGTTCCCGCGACTTAGCTTTCGTTGAGCGCTATAGAAATCTCGGGCTTACGATTACACTTTCGATGCAACGCGGATTACACTGTGGTATTTAACTATACAGAACATTACAGAACACTAGGTTATGTAATACAAATGAAGATTCGTTACGCTGAACTACTTGTCTGTGGTGTATAACAACAGAGATGAATTCCTTGTGGGAACGATGTGTAGTTCCAGCTGATTCGTTAGACTGAAACCATTCTGTTCGATCGTCGTTTTATGTTGTCAAGTGACTCATGTCGGAAGCGCCTCTGGTGAGTCTCTCTTAAACAGGCACTATATAAATATGTGATTACAATTGCAGATTACAATTGTAACTATATACCGGGACTGTAATTTGGAACAGTTTAGCATCTCAAGTGCTACCGAATGTAATGCGATCAAATGAGATTTCAATTCCGCTGTGTTGATATGGAGTGAGAGTGAAATTTAATTCATCATGCATGTTACAACATGTTTTCATTCACCATTTTAAACAATTTATTCGTCTAGTCAATCAGCTATTCCAATCCATATTTATTAATAACAATAACAACAACAATAATAATAATAACAGTAATAGTAGTAGTAGTAATAGTAATAGTAATAATAATAATAACAACAACAACAACAACAACAATAATAATAATAGTAATATACCTTGGGGCAAAAAAAAAGAATAATAATAGGGAACTTCTATAACGATGTCTAATGCACAAGGAATCAGCCGATGGTGCACCAAAATACCAAAACATCAGTCTACAGCATTCTTCTTCCGTTTGTATGGCTCCAATTAGGCACACTATGGTACCTTATTATACCATGCTTTACTAGAACCATACACCATTTATTACTGTGCTGTTTGGGCTTCGCTCTATTAAAGCTGCAGCCTTACCTGTCTTTAAAAGGCCTTGTTCCACTTGTGGCTGCTCTAATCGGCCCACTATCCATGAGCCATCCAATTCCCGGCGGACTGCATAACATCTGTTACTAGTACAATTAGTTTTGCTGCGTCACCGGCTGGTCACTAGGCTCCAAATGTATGATCTCGGCATCTTTCAGTAGCCCTTTATAGTAACACTCTTTCACGAAAGCATATGTCACAGTTGCCGTTCAAAGCTAGCGAGATTTTATGTACTAGCAGATTAAGGTAGTTTACAAGTGTAACCTACTTTGATGGATCATGAATTTGACTAAATATTCTTTGTATAATTTAGTAAGCAAGCAAATCGGATTACGGCATCACGTATTTTAATTATTTAAAATTAATACTTATTAATTTTACATATTTAGATTTAAGTTTCAAAGAGCCAATGCCCTCTGGCTCAAAGTACGGGCGCCCATGAGTCTTGTCTGTTATCTGTATTGTACCATAAGGGCAACAAGTCCCCCTTGCGCAAAAGTTATCGTTCGAGATGATTCGCTAGATGGCGATAGCCAACGAATTTAAACGCATCTCAACTCTAGCCTTAAATCAAGCTAAAATCTTATTTAGTTAGTCTTAGTTCTTGTATATTTGAACCGCCACTTTCTAAATACAAAAAAAACAGTGTAAAGTGATGAGTTATTGTGGGCTAAGGACTTGCTCAAGGCCGGTCTCGAACCCAAACACTTCGCGTTACAAGGTGAACACCTTAACCGTCTGCTATCGTGTAACACAAATCAGTTCCACGATTAATCGTCAGATGGCCAAGACACGGCAGTGCGAAAATATTGAAAGCCGAAATGGATTACGATTTTGATTACGATTTCACTTGAAGCGACCATCGATTGATGCCTTGGACATTATGATAACGGCGCAATAGAAGTCATTAGATTAGATTAGTACTGTTGCGTTTGACTATGTTTAGCAACATTTTCAAACTGTCTTAGAGGCCGCTCTGTTTAGATAAGGTAGCTAGCCAATCGTACAGCGCTCTTGTGAGGTATTAAAATGTGCTATATGAAGTGTCTTGATGCATATTTAAGTTAGTAAGGATAGTCCTGCTGGAAAGTTACTGTTGATTCGCTGTAGATGGTAAACGAGCCTCAATAGTAACTATAGTTCCTTTCTATGGCTTGCTATTGTTTCTTAGTGTTAAATGTTGTTGAAACTATGGCTACTTTTGGCGAGCATCTGTTGTTTACTATTGGGGATTACTGGTATGGCGCCGCTTCAGTGGAACTAATAGGAGGCGCTCTTCACGCTAGACTGAAGGATGTAAAATGTAAGTATGAACAGAAAGTTCATCATTTGCCAAGAAATGCTCAGGTGACCAGAAAAGTCACCAGTTTAGGGCTGCAGCACAAGGAGAGCCCAACCAAAGGACTGTTTTTATAACTGCCGTTGTTTTTGCCCGGTTATCATTTGCTTGTAATTTGTAATTGTAATTTGAGATTTATAAAGCGCCTCTTAGAGGATAAACTCAACAGAGGTGCTTCCGACCCGATGTAATTGTGATTGTAATTTGAGATTTATAAAGCGCCAGTACAGTCTTCAGGCGCCTGCGGAACACTGAGAGGGGGAGAGAAAGGAGCTCAAGTCGCAATTCTCGAGGGAGACGATTCCAGCAAGTGGGACCAACGTAGGCAAAGCTTCTGGACTGGGCTGAAGCTGCTATATTGCTGCCTCTAATGTTTTCGCTCCTGACAACGCTGTAGCCTCCTATTAGTTCCACTGAAGCGGCACTATACAAGTTTCTAATTACAGTTACAATTTACAAGTACATCATCCAAAAGAGAAGGAATAATCAACTGTAACTCTGCAAAGTAAAGTAAGAAAAGTATCTCATATCCCACAAGTGAGACGTAGTGGATGTTTAGAGTCTTCGTTATAACCACTAGATTCTTGGACTTTTGTGTAATACGATGGTCTAATCGGCAGTGCGCTTGATCTGTAATCTAACGATTGCCCGTTTGAGCCTGCTGTGCGTCTCCTGCGTCCTACTACTTGACATAGTTCAGTACGTTTAGCTGTGATTTTCAGAAACTCAACTTAGTGACAAAAGTTAGAAGTGAATTATCAGAATACTTGACAATAAATACCTTGAATTGAATTATGGGAATACTTTACAATAAATATCTTGAAGTTAATTATCGGGATACTTAACAATAAATACCTTGAACTGAATTATGGGAATACTTTACAATAAATATCTTGAAGTTAATTATCGGGATACTTAACAATAAATAACTTGAAGTGAATTATCGGAATACTTAACAATAAATGCATTGAATTGAATTATGGAAATACTTTACAATAAACATCTTGAAGTTAATTATCGGAATAGTTAATAACAAATGCCTTGAAGTGAATTATGGGAATACTTTAGAATAAATTTCTAATAAAAGCCACACACATTTAATCATATTTATTAGTTGAATCTCCGTAAATCTCTTAAGTTTTCAGTAAACATAAACGATCTTCATTCTTCTCCACTTCCTCATCGAACAGAATTTACACCGATTGAAGTCCACATTACACCAATAGTTTACAATAAACATCTAATATACAACAAATTACTGTAAATTGAAGTTTACGCTGAGCACCTACACGTAATTAGTCGACTATTTACCCAATAAATTAGAAAATATTTACACATGCATAAAGTTCACTAGTATCTGGCTGGAAATCACCGTGTTTCAAATACACCGCCTGTGACCCACAAACAGACAGTCTGTGGGGCTGTTGTAGTAGCCGGGAAGACCTGCGTGTCTGATTGCAAGCCACAGTTGATGCGCGTTACTATCAGACATTGTCTGTTTAGTGACCACTTACTATTGTGTCCGGTGTTCTTACACTACTTTTTCGGGTATGGATCAAGTATCATTTTGCCATTTCCTATATCTGCGTGGAAGACATTGTTCTTGGTGAGCTGGAGGAAAAGAATGGACCGTGGATCCTGTGAGTGGAATGGAAGGAAAAGGACGGATACAATTAGGGGTGGTCTTTGGGTCTTTACAATACGGGCAGGAGCTAGTCTAGATGATCAGGGCAATGGGTAAAAGTAGAAAGCTGAGCACGGTTTGAGTTGAGACAGAAAAGCATCGAGAAAAGTTGCCTTCTCATACTTCTGCGGTAATTCTCTGTTTCCAGAGATCCAGTACAGAGCTATCGGATGACAGACGACCGGAATGGAAGAAGAAAGGAAAGAAGGAATGAGTGACTGAAGGACGGAAGAAGGACGGAAAAATGAAATGACAGTTGGAAGGATTGAACGAAGGAAGAAAAAGAACAAAAAAAAAATGATGAAAGGAAGGATGACATAAGGTAGGATGGAATGAAATGAGAAAGGAATGAATAAGTGGTGAATTACCAGATGGAAGAAACAAAGAAAGAATGGAAGGAAGGAAGAACGGAAAGGTGGTACGAAAGAAGGAAGAAAGGAAAGGTCAAAGAAGGAAGGAGAGAATTTAAGCAGGAAAGCATATATAATGGGTTGAACTAGGGAAGAAAGGAGAGAAGAAAGGAAGAAATAAAGAAAGTTCGGAAAGATAGAATAAATTTGAAGGAGGTGTGATTGAAAGAAAAAACCAGGAAGAAAGAGATAAAGAAACGAAGAATGGCAGGTACAAAGACAGGTACAGAAGCCGGTTGGGAAGCAGATAGATAGACAGGTAGATAAATGCAGGTTGACAGGCATGTAGAGAGGCAGGTAGTATGAGGTATTCGAGATCTCCGGCGCCTAAACCGTCTTGCGAAAGCGAGAGCTGCTCTTGGTGCTAACGATCAGCACTGGACTCCTCTTCGACTCTTCCTCGCCAGCAACAGGTGGCGCCTGATGTGACGACATCCGGTTCGTCGAAGACTCGACTTCATCCACCGGATGTCTTTGGCGCTCCACGCCGCCAAGCCTTCCGGTGCGGGCGGCCTTCCTTCCGGTCTTCTTGTTCCTGTTTCTTCGCGGGGTCATGACGACTTCCGTTTCGTCGTCGCACTCGCGACAGAGCACTCTCAGACGGAGGACCTTGTCGGAAGAGTCGAGGACCTTCTGGACGATCGTCGTCGGCAGGAGGACCTTGTGCCAGCCGGTCTTGCGCACAAGGACCGTCAGTTGGGCGATCGGTAGGTAGGGATCCGCCGGAGCCCTCTGCTTCTCCGCATCTTCGTCGTCCAGGAGGTAGGCAACGAGCGTGATGCGACGGCGACGAGCCTTCGCCTTCGGAGGCTGGCCGGGTGGAGTCTGCCGGTGCAGGCGAACTAGGACCTTCATCGTGGCGTTGATGACTCGCTGGGGTG
The DNA here is from genome assembly GCA_964023275.1 of Norana najaformis. Taxonomy (NCBI): domain Eukaryota; kingdom Metazoa; phylum Annelida; class Clitellata; order Crassiclitellata; family Hormogastridae; genus Norana; species Norana najaformis. The sequence goes on from OZ029919.1 coordinate 31,047,865, forward strand.
TGTCGTAACCCGGCGTCTGCTTCGGATGGAGAACGAACTGGACTGCTCCGTCGACGCCGATCAGATTTGGAACTGAACGAACAGAAGGAAATGAGGACAATGAGTCTAGGGCAGTTTTTGCCGAAAATTCGCAGAAGCATCGGTAGAATGCTGTCTTGTAAATGCAGTTCTTTGTATTGGCACATGTCTAAGCTCATTCTCTGATCGAGAAAAGTAAGGTAAGATAAGGTAAGGTAAGGTAAGGCAAAGTAAGGTAAGGTAAGGTAAAGTAAGTCAGGGTAATGCAATATAAGGTAAGATAAGGTAAGATAAGGTAAGATAAGGTAAGATAAGGTAAGATAAGGTAAGATCAGGTAAGTTAAAGTAAGATAAGGTAACATAGTATAATTGAGGTAAGGTAATGCAAGACTAAAGAAGGTAAGTTAAGACTCAGGCGTGGTATGATATGCATACGCCCTTCCCAGTAATAGACGCACAATATTTTTAAAGGTAAGGCAAGATAAGGTGATGCAATTTAGCAAAGTATGGCAAGGTAACGTAATGCAAAGGTAAGTAAGGTTAGGTAAATCAAGGTAAGGTTTGCTTAGCGACCACAGGGCTAGACGGGCAATATTTAAAAAAAACACAGCTTGTCTGTGTTTTTGTTAGCTTTATCAATTTTGAATTGATTTAAGACGAAGATAAGGACACAGCTACCTTTCCCTAATCCTGTTTCTCGCCCTGTTTCTCAACTGTGTGGAGGGTCAGTGAGTCAGTGAGTGAATCAGTCCTTTTTCATTCATTCTTCCGTCCATCCAACTGTCCTATACACCCAGCCGACAATTCATTCATCGTTCCGTCCTTCCTTCCTTCCGTCCATCCCTCTGTTCTTCCATCCTTTGATCAGTCCCTTCTTCCTTCCTTCCTTGTGTCCGTTCCTTCTTCATTCCGTCCATCCCTCGGTTCTTCCTTCCTTCCATCAGTCCCTTCTTCCTTCCTTCCTTCCTTCCTTCCTTCCTTCCTTCCTTCCTTCCTTCCTTCCTTCCTTCCTTCCTACTTTCCTTCCTTCCTTCCTTCCTTCCTTCCTTCCTTCCTACCTTCCTTCCTTCCTTCCTTCCTTCCTTCCTTCCTTCCTTCCTTCCTTCCGTGTGTCCGTTCTTTCTTCCGTCCATCCATCCGTTCTTTCATTCGTCCTTCCGTCCTCCATTCAGCCTGGCATTCCTCCATCGTTGTCGGATGGTTACGGGGCCTGGCTGCTTCTGCTGTTGCTTCTTCATCAGCGGCAAACGTTGCATCAGGCGGCGACGAAAGACACGACCGACGATCGCCGGCAGCAGACAATAGAGGGCGGCACCTCAGAACGTCACGCTTAACAACCGCAGCGAACCTCTGATGTCGCCGCTAACATCCGATGCCTCGTTCTCTTTTATGCACCTCTCTTATGAAGTCATCGACGACGGTAGACAGACTGACGGTCAGTTCAGGGTACAGGGTTCGGATCCCCAGCGCCGTCGCCGGCGAGATAGAAAATTGGCACCGTTCCTATGGTCGTATCAATCAGTCGAGTGTAGCCAAGTGCAGAACAGGGGCTCGCTTCACCTGAGGACTCATCCGAGGGCGCGCCTACTAGGACACCGGGGGCCAACGTGTGATGAGGGCACATCTGAGGTCACACGATGAGGCTGGATGACATAAGAAGTGACGGGTGCTTTCTCGTTACTCAGTTTTTCATCTCCAATCCTGTTGTATTCGTGACCTCTGCATGAGGTCACGGATACAGCAATCCCCTCTGCTTTATCGTTTCTCATCTTTCTTTCGGTATTTTGGCTCGAAAAATTGACACATAGAATTATGATGAGATCCTAGCGTAGTGTGGTTTGCAGACAATCGTGGTTCTACATTAGTGGTCATTTGTTGTTGGAAGGAACGTGAGAGTCAAGTGGTAAGTGTGCTTGATAGCCTACCGAGAGATCGGGGTTCAAATCCGCGGCTGGGTAGAAATAAGTTTCGAGATTTCTGTTTCATTCGATTCTTTTTGCGAACTTATCTGTCTGTCTGTCTGTCTGTTTGTCTGTCTGTTTGTCTGACTCGATCCGTCGATCCGTCGATCCATCCATCCATCCATCCATCCGTAAAACGTTTCTATTTAAATTATCGTATGACTATAGTTAATTTTCTATTGTCGCCTGAACTTATGTACAGCGCCCTTTTCTTCGGCCTCGGCCGTGTTACGGCGCTATATAAATTGTCTTATTATTATCACTATTATTATCCATCCATCCATCCATCCATCCATCAATCCATCCATCCATCCTTCCATCCATCCATCCATCCATCCATCCATCCATCCATCCATCCATCCATCCATCCATCCATCCATCTATCTATTCTGTTTAACTGACGTCACATTTTCAATCTCTCTCTCTCTTACTTTCTCTCTCTCTCTCTCTCCTTCTCTCTCTCTTACTCTCTCTCTCTCTCTGTCTCTCTCTTTCCTTCTCTCTCTCTCTCTTACTTTCTCTCTCTCTGTATCTTTCTCTCTGTCTCTCTCTCTCTGCCAATCTACACTTTCCGTCCTTTGTGATCTCGTTCTTAATCTCGCTACATTTTTTATTTTGCAAACTATTTCTCCTTTCCTTGGCTACAACGATCTGTGGTTGTTTTCTGCTTCTGTTTTTCTTGCTTCTCGTTTTTTTCTTCCGTTCTTTCTCGGTGTCGTCGTTCTTTTTCTTTTCCTTTTTTTCGTTTCTTGTTCTTGCTCTCGTTCTTGTTTGTGTTCTTTTTCCTGTACTTGTTTTTCTTCTACTCCTCTGAGTCGATGTAGCTCGGCGCAGCGCTTCCTTCTTCCGCTCTGCCCCGGTCACGTTCTCGATCGGGGTATCGGCTACAGCGGAACAGTTGGGGCAATCGAGTCGGCGATAAGTTGTTTGACTGTCACCTAGATCAATGATCTTAACTAGATGTTACTGGAAGCCATTCTGTGCCTCGCCGTTTCACCCTGGGACGTCCGGAAACCCGACGGTACTTCATCCTGTCACAAGTCATTTAGGGTTTTGTGAAATATTTCCTTGATGATGCTTGGCTCAGTGGCGGATTTAGCTGTAGGTTTGGGGCGGTTCGCGCCTCCCCCTATTGGTTATATGCTGACGCCCCTCAGACCAAACCCATGTATGGTGAACTGTTAGAATTTGACGCCCCTCTGGAAATGCTTTTCCCCCTCGCAAGCAATCCTGGAGCCGCCACTGGAAGGGTGCTATCGATTTTTTGGCGTCGCTCTCAGCAGTTTCATTCCGATTCCTCTTTTCATCCTAGCTTCCCTGGTGATTCTATGCTTCTTTTCGCTTTGATTAAGATGAAACGGCGACAGCGCGGATTAATACGTTGGCTTTTCACCTCTGTGATCTGGGTTCGAATCCGGGATTATCGTGAGAAATCGTGTTATGGAACTGGGCAAAGTCTTCGAGGGTTTCTTTCTGGATACAAGGGTCTCCTTAAATTCAATTTATACGTTTTGTCAGGAACAATTTAACGATTTATCGGTAATGGTAAACACTAATCGTAAACTCGAGATTTCTACAGCGTCCAACGAAAGCTAAGTCGCGGGAACCAGCTTATTTACAGGCGCACAGTCAAAACAAAATCGATAGGCAGGAAGGGTTTGGTTCCAGGTCAAGATCGAAGGGTCAGGCAGGCAGACAGTCAGACGGCTATGGTGGATGGTGGGCCTTGGGTCTATCGTGCGAAATCGTGTTTTGGAACCGTGCAAAGTGTCGGGGGGTTCCGTTCTTGATGCGAGAGTTTCCTTAGATTCAAATGACACGTTTTATCAGCAACTAATCAATGTATGTATCAAAACACTTATATAGCGCATTTCAAGAACCACACAAAGGCACTGCAACATGACTATCATTCATGTTAATCCCTTTCTTGACCTCTTTTATGTCATGATTTCAGATTCAAGCTTGCCTGTCCCGTCCAGAGTATCTTTGCGCATTTGTTCTACTATTATTCGCATTCGCATACAGCCGGGCCACGGTCCACTGGGGGTCGAACCAAGGACGCAGAAACAGATAGGCAAACGCGTTGCCAATCCGCCTCCCAAAACAGACATGCAAATAAGTGGATATAAACTAGAGATGCGTAGGAGAAATTGATGTTCTTTGTGCGTCAGTGAGCAGCGTGGGATGGCCATGGCACAGGAGCACCTGTCAATGTTCCCTCGGAATCTCCGCGAGTCTCGAGTCATTCGTTGACTCTTGAACCTCATCCTCCCTCCCTGGCTCGCTCGCTCCCTCCATCCATCCCTTTCTCCCTCCCTCTGAGTGTATCTATTGTCACGCATTCCGACGCCTCACTCTCTGGTCTATACCACCCTGCTTCTCCTTCTGTTTCCCTTCGTCCCCTTTCATCTCCACTTCACCGCCTCAATCTTCCTCCTCCAGCAATTCAGCTTGATCGCCTTCCACCTCCTCTTCTTCCGCCTCATCATTCCTTTTCATCTTCTTCTTCCTCCTCCTCCTCCTCCTCCTCCTCCTCCACTTCATCTTCCTGTTCATCCTCTTATTCTTTCTCCTCTTCATCTTCCTCTTCCTCGTCCTCCTCTTCATCTTCCTCTTCGTCATCTTTACCTTCTTCTTTCTCCTCTTCCTCTTCTTCTTCCTCTTCCTCCACTTCTTCTTTCTCCTCTTCATCTTCCTCTTCCTCCTTCTCTTCTTCTTCTTTATCCTCTTCTTCTTCCTCTTAATCCTCCTTCTCTTCTTTCTTCTCTTCCTCCTCCTCCTCTTCTTCTTTACCTCCTCTTCTTCTTCCTCTTCCTCCTCCTCCTCTTCTTCTTTCTCCTCTTCCCTTCTTCCTCTTCCTCGTCCTCCTACTCTTCTTCTTTCTCCTCTTCCTCTTCCTCATCCTCCTCTTTATCTTCCTCTTCCTCCTCTTCCTCTTCCTGCAATTCTCTCTTCTTCACGCCCACCTTCCGTTCTCCCTCTAAGTCGCCTTTCGTCTATTTGAGGAAACTGAATTACCCTCGATATGTCTTCCTTAAAGACCGCGAATACAGGATGGTTCATAAAAACCGCGTAACCTATTTCTTCCTTTACGATCGCCACCTCCTGTGACATTTCACATCACGCCCACGCCTCTTCCTCTTTGCTCTCCTCTTCCTCCACCTCCGCCTCATCCTTGTCTGCTTTATTATCCTCTCCTCTGCTCTTTGTTCTACGATTTATCCTGCTTCTAATATTCTGTTTTTTCTTTTTCTTCTTCTCGTCCTGCTCCTTGCTCTTTCTCGACTTGTACTGCTTTCCAATTTTTCCTTTCGATCGCCTTCTTTTCCCGTCACTTTAGTTGTTTTTCTTCTCCTTTCTCCTTCTTGTTGTTCTTTTCTTCCCTTTCCTCTTTCTTTCTTCTTCCTCCATTTCCTCCATCTTCTTTCCACTCTCTTCCATTTCTTCTTTCTTCTTATTCTTTTATTTTTCTTCATTCTATATCTTCTTTCCATCCTCCACCATTTTCTTTATCCTTATCTTCTTCTTCTTCTTCTTCCTCCTCCTCCTTCTCTTCCTGTTTCACCTCCTCCTCCTCCTCTTCTTCTTCTCCTCCATCTCCTCCTCCCATTTTCGTCGTCGTCGTCGTCATTCTGGACTAAAAATAAACGCAGTGGAGATCCTCGTAAATATCGGACGGATGTAGTTCTATACAGAGGCGTAGAAAGAAAAGTAAGAGGGGTAGAAGGAAGAGGATTAGGGGAGGAGTAAGAGGAGTAGGAGGGGTAGGAAGAAGAGGAGGAGCAAGAATAAGTAAAGAAAGAGGAGGAGAGGTATAAGGAAGAGACGGAGGAGAAGAGATTGGAGGAAGAAGAGTATGAGGAAGAGGAGGAGAAGTAGGAGGAAGAGGAGGAGAAGTAGGAGGAAGAGGAAAAGGAGGATGAGGCGGAGGGGTAGGAGGAAGAGGAGGAGTAGAAGGAATAGGAGGAGGAGGATTGATGCGATCGGGATCTGGTTCAAGTGACACATTGATCTGAATGAATGAATGAATGAATGAATGATTATTGATTGGTTCAACGCTTCAGTTAAATTGGTCTGACCCATGGGTCGGGTCAGACCAACTTAACCCCAATGTAGTTAAATCTATCAGTGAGATATGAATTCCAGTCGCGCAAATTATTTCTCACGTTATTAAGCCCTAATTATCCAACTGCCCACTCACATGCGTGTTTAATTAACCGCAATTAGAAATGGCCTACGCTCAAGTGAATCAAAGATCATATCGACAAAGGAATGTCCTATCAGGCATCCGTCCTCTATAGGGCAAACATTTGCAACCACGTGCATCAATCTTGAGTTTACATGCCGTACTGCATTAACCTCCTGTATATCAATTATGTGAGAGGGTAATCCATACTCTATAGCGGGACATTTGCCCCTTCTGGGTTGCCCTTTGATGCAAGCATTTGTAATATTTTAGGTGAAACTGTTGTAACTGTTTAGATTGTTGGTTGTTGGTGATTCAATAAACAATTCAATTCGATTCACATTTGCAACCAAATTAGGAACAACATTTTGCTACTTCTGCAACAACATTTGCAATAGCATTTGAAAACAGAGTTGCAACATAATTTGCAACCACATTTGCAACAGCATTTTGCAATATTTGCTAGTTCGTTGGTTCGTTCATTCGTTCGTTCGATCATTAATTCATTCATTTGTTCGTTCATTCGTTAGTTCTTTCAGTCGTTCTTTCATTCATTCGTTCATTTATTTAATCATTCCTTTGTTTGCTTGTTCTTCGTTCATTTCTTCAATTCGTTAATTTGTTCATTCATCCATTCGTTCCTACGTTCGTTCATTAATTCATTTGCCGGTCGTTCCGCTATTCATTAATTAATTTGTTTATTTGTTCCAATAATTAGTTAACTAATTAAGTAATTCATTCATTCGTTCTTTCTTTCATTCATTCATTCTTTCATGGCATTCATGTAGCGACCTTCAACGCATTTGAACTGGTTGTTGTCAATAGGATGACGCAATTGTGACACTTCCGCTGATGACAAATTTGTGTTTGCATCGACGCTTTCGTCCAGCCAAAAATAGATCCTACGAGATAAATAGAAACGTGGAATCCAGCAGCGGGGATTAGCCACCCACCGCAGCCCTCATTATCTCGGACCGCCCGTCCCTCGCCCACCTCCCACGGGTCAGCCCCCGCATGGCTTCAGATTGGGGCTTGCTCTCTCTCTCTCTGTGTCTCTCTTTCTGTCTCTCTGTCTCTGTCTCTCTTTCTGTCTCTGTCTCTATCTCTTTCTCTCTCTATCTCTCTCTGTCTCTCTTTCTCTATCTCTTTCTCTCTCCTCTCTCTCTCTTTCTCTCTTTCTCTCTCTCTCCGTCTCTCTCTCACTCTCTCACTCTCTTTCTTTCTCTCTTTCTTTCTCTCTTTCTTTCTCTCTTTCTTTCTCTCTCTTTCTCTCTCTCTTTCTCTTTTTCTCTCTCTTTCTCTCTCTTTCTCTCTCTTTCTGTCTCTCTCGCTCTCTCTCTTTCTCTCTCTCTCTATCTCTCTCTTTTTCTCTATTTCTTTGTCTCTCTCCCGCTCGCTCTCTCTTTCTCTCTCTCTTTCTCTCTCTCTCTTTCTCTCTGTCTTTCTCTTTCTCTCTCCCTCTTTTTGTCTCTCATATCCAGCAGCAATTAGTCTCACTTCCGTTTGGCGTCTCTTCAGTTTTATCCGACCCTACCAGACCCTAGAAGACCAACTGTGTTGCATCGGTAAGACTCAGCATCAAGTTGCCTTACTCATAGCCAGGGTTGTCTTACTCACCAGTTGGAGTTTTTATCTGAATATGCCGCTGATTTATAGAGCGCCGGTGAACTAATCAGAAGCGGTTTCGTTATTCATCACTAAGAACTCCTTGTTTCGCCGCTGTGATTTATTTACTTATTACTAGGATGTGCTTATCACTAGGATTTATTTGCTTATCACTGGATTAAATTAATTATCACTGGGATTTATTTACTTATCACTGGGATTTATTTACTTATTACTAGGATGTGCTTATCACTAGGATTTATTTGCTTATCACTGGATTAAATTAATTATTACTGGAATTTATTCACTTATCACTGGGATTTATTTACTTATTACTGGGATTTAGTCACTTATCACTGGGATTTATTCACTTATCACTGGGATTTATTCACTTATCACTGGGATTTCTTTACTTATCACTGGGATTTATTTACTTATCACTGGGATTTCTTTACTTATCACTGGGATTTATTCACTTATCACTGGGATTTATTCACTTATCACTGGGATTTATTCACTTATCACTTGGATTTATTTACTTATTACTAGGATGTGCTTATCACTAGGATTTATTTGCTTATCACTGGATTAAATTAATTATTACTGGAATTTATTCACTTATCACTGGGATTTATTCACTTATCACTGGGATTTATTCACTTATCACTGGGATTTCTTTACTTATCACTGGGATTTACTTACTTAATTTTCTTACTTGTCGCTAGGATTCAGTTGTTTATCACTAAGATTATCACAATGATTTCATTAATCGTCAATAGAATTCTCTCAGTCAGCGATTTGGTTGGTTTACTCATAAATTAGATTCGGCCACTTACTAGTAATTATTATTTACACTTCAGTAAGACTCTCCTCTTATCGCTAAACTCCTTTACCATTTAGGAACTATCTGCACACTCAATACATTTATTATTAAAACTTGAAGACCGACCGACGGATATACAGACGGACGGACATAGAGGCAGAAATACAGGCAGCCAGACAATCAGACAGACAGATAGGCGGACAGACGGAGAAACAGAGAGGTTCTTGAAGACAGAAGAAGTGTTGTAGGGTTCTGTAGCATAAATACTCCGACGCCAATTCGTCCAATGAAGAACAACTCTTGGCACGACCTGCCTGTCTGTCTGTGTGTCTGCCTGTGTGTCTGTCTGTCTCTCTCATCGTCCGAGCGACGGCCTCGATTTGAAAAGTCTATCCCAGGAAGACCACCGCCCGCTTCCATAACGAGGCTGCTAAATGCTGAAAAATACCTACAGTGCTTTGCTTATGTGTATCATTGTGTGTGTGTGTGTCCATGTGCGATTGTATCTGTGTGTTTCTGTATGTGTCTGTGTGTGTGTCTGCGATTAGGTTAGTGTGTTAGACCGACCCTGCCAACCCAATGACTTCCCGTTTTCCAAATAAGTGCTTGCAAATCTAGGCAAGGGTTAGCTTTTCTATATTTCTGCCACTCTTATTCGCTTCCATCCGATTCTGTCTGTCTGTCTGTCTGTCTGTCTGTCTGTCTGTCTGTCTGTCTGTCTGTACCATCGTCCTCTTTCTGTCCATCTAGTTCTTCATCTTCTTTAGTCCATATCTCTGTCTTTGGTTCTGTTTCTGTCCGTATCTCAGTGTCTGCGTCAAAGTTTCTCTCTCTCTCTCTCTCTCTCTCTCTCTCTCTCTCTCTCTCTCTCTCTCCAACTATTCTTCTCTCACTCCTCTTATCTCTGCCAATCTTTCTGCGTCTGTGTCTAGGTGTCTGCGTCTCTGTTTCTCTCTCTCTCTCTCTCTTCCGCTACAACTATTCTCTCACTCCTCTCATATCTTCCGATTTTTTTTCTGCGTCTGTCTAGGTGTTTGCATGTCTGTGTGACTGTCTCTATAAGGCTTTGTCCGTCAGTCTGTGTGTCTGTGCCTCTGTTGTTGCAAGCGAAGGTCAGGCGACTAAGGCATAGACATCAACTGAATGGAAGATCGTTTCACTTGGAATTCATATCGATGATCCTGATTAGTAGTAGTTCAAATGTTTAACGACATCTTAGGACATCAAAGGCCGTTAACGTCGCCCTCTCCTCCTCCTCCTCCTCCTCCTCCTTCTCATGGGTCTTTTCTATCTTGGGGATGATAAATACTAATAATGTTCAACTAATATGTTATAATTTTGAACGTACATTGTTGATGGGAATATCAGGCATCAGAGGAGAAAAATGGCCACTGCCTTCATAGGACGATGCTAAGAAAATGAAGTGGATGACACTTCGCAACGCAAACCGATGCCCCTGAAGAGGCCTTTCTTCTTCTTTTTCTTCTTCTCTTTCTTTTCTATTTTTCTTCTTTTTTCTTTTTCTTTTTCTTTTCTTCTTTTTCTTCTTTTTCTTCTTTTCCTCCTTCTCCTTTCCTTTCTCCTCTTCCTATTCGTTCTCCTTTTTCTTTTTCTTTTTCTTCTTCTTTTTCTCCTTCTTTTCTGCTTTTCTTCTTTTTTTTCTTTTTCTTTTCTTCTTCTTTTTCTTTTTCTTCTTTTTCTTCATTGCCTCCTTCTCCTTCTCTTTCTCCTCTTCATATTCTTTCTCCTCCTTCTCCTTCTTCTTCTTCTTTTTCATATTTTTATTTTTTCTTCTTATTCTTCTTTCTTCTTTTTCTTTCTAATCTTCTTTAAGTTTTTCTGTCTTCTTCCTCTGTCATATCGTAGATCAATATATTCTGACCGCAGCATAAACGCTGCCCATGAGCAAATGTCACATCACGGAACAATGCATGCAGATTATGATAGAAAGCTAACGGCAGAGAAGTTTGCTTACGAAAGATGCGAGGGTGGAACATAGGGCTCGATGGTTAATCAGGCATGCGACCAGACTTGTGGGTGGACGGCTTGAGGGTTAATCTAGCTTACGAGTGAACGTGGGGGTGGACAGCTGGAGGGCATCTCATGTAGAAAACGAAAATATTTACAAAAGTGGCAGGAAATCTTCGATTGGGGTCAGCATTTCCTCTGACTCAGCGGGAAATGTCAGTTGATGGAAACTGAATTGGGCAGCTTCATCTGAAATCCCTCAAGAAGTAGATCGATGGAAACTATCCTTAAGCAGTCTTGTTGTCAATACCCAAAGGAAGGAATCGATGAAATCTAACCTTTCCATTTTTCGTAGAAAATAAAAGAATAGATCGATGGAAACTACTATTCGTTAGCGTTCTTTTTGTGAAAACCCACAAGAAATAGATCTACTGTATGAAAACTATTGATTCATTATTTATTGTAAAAAATAAAAAAAGAGTTAACTAGGAAGTTTTAAGAAGAGAATTACTCTCCTAGAGTAGTAGTAGTAGTAGTACAAGTAGTAATAGTAGCAAGGTAGAAGTAATAGTAGTAGTGGTAGTGGTAGTAGTAGTAGTGGTAGTAGTAGTAATAATAGTAGTAACTGCGTTTCAGTGCAGTCGCTTTTTGCAGTAAACCTTCTCCTTTAGGCAACCATCGGGAAAGACTAATCATTCCAGAAGAAACCTCATTTTAATTCTTGTGCTCCTTTGGAGTCATATGTACCTCGATTAAAAATAATGGCAAATAAATTACATAAACTAGTAACAAAAAGCGTGTACAGAATGACAAATCGAAACGTTGCAACTGACCTTCGTCTGCGAATTCCTTGATTTTGTTGGTGGTCTCCACTGGCATTGCTGGTGGCCGTGAAGCAGAATGAATCTTTCCTCCCTTCGACGCTTCGTATCTGCTGCCCTTTCCAGCTCCTAGATCCATCCTCGGTAGCGCTGCAGCGTGATTCTCTGACTTGTTCCACAGACTGCTGCTGTCTTCCCTTCCTGTCATGTTGAGAATGAACTTTTTGATACCCTCGACCATCTGCTCCTCCTTCGCTTTGCGGTAGTCTTGAGTTTTCGTGTGCGGTAATGGCCAACCTAGGCCACTTGGTCCCTCCGTCTCCGGCTGGTCAGCCACGGTCGGTGCACCCCTGTCGGATATCGTCACCTGGCGCTGGAAATTGAAGCCGGCGCCGACGATTGCCGATGCCAAGAAAACGACGACGCAACACCCGGCGCTCAGGAAAATGGACGAAAGAAAGGAGGGCGTAAGTGACGCACCCTGGCGACGGAGCGAATGGTTCCGCTGCTGCTGAGACTGACAACGGCTCGGCATCTTATGAAGAGTTGTCTTGAGAAGCTTTGGAGTTGCTGCTGCTGCTGCTGCTGCTGCTGCTGCTGCTGTGATGGTGGTGCTACTGTTGAACGATGCGCGGGACACAAGAGTCGCTGGTCGCTTTTATCTCTGCCGCCTCGCCGCATGCAACTGGAGGCTGTGCGGTGACATCTGGTCCGGCGACTGGATTCAACATCTAGCCTAATCATCGCGAACTCCTAAGGCGTCAGTCATGAAGAGGGTTCTTCGTTCGAGTAACGCAACCAGCCAACGCTTCGAAAAACTGTAACACAAATCGATCAAAGTCATGTAGGATGTAGTTTGAAATAGTGCAAAATTTAATGGGAGATTCACTATGACATGTAATTTCACATGTGATACAATGCAATGTGGGGTAATGTTAATGTGATCTAAATGTAGATTATCTATGTTGGGCGGAAATTTATTCACAAGGAATTCCCCAAAGCAAAGGAACTTATTTCCATGTCTTCCAAAGGATCCACAAAGATAAAAGGCTATACAAAAGCTTAGATACAAACATACATACATACATACATATATACATATAGACATATAGATAGAAAGACAGGCAGACATTCATATATAGACACATACACACATATAATATAATACATATAATACATTAATATATACATAGATGATGGTGATGATGATGAGTTCTCTGTCCACTGGCTTTATGCCACCCGGGGATGAGATGAGTGAGGTGGTTTCCCGTTGCCTTCCTCACAGACAATTGTGGGTGAGCAACTTGTCCAAGGTCGCTGCACAGTGGCTTGAGGCAGATTCGAACCCACGACCCAATCAATACATCAATACATACATGCAAACATACACGCATACATACATACACAGATACATACAGTATCTGTCCCAGATGTAGACTTTGCTCAAGTAAGTTTTAAAAATCGAAGGGTTCGGCTCGACAAAAACCTATCCATCGGTTTCGAACGATCGATTAAATTTGCATTTCTAGGCAACCCATGCTTTCCACGACAACGCAGACGCGCACCTGTTGCCTAGCAACGCGTTGCCAACGGCCAGAAGCAGACGATCATGCACGAGCTTGCAAACATCGTTGCATAATCGTCTGGAGGAATCGGATGATATTAGAAAAGAGGCGTTTAGAACAATTGACGGCAACTCTTTGGAGGAACGAAGACGCCTGGAATTATAGAACGGTCAGTGGCAGAAGGTAGGGCGGCAATCAGATGCGTGGCGCCCGTCTAGCTCTCTGATCTTATCGGACCAGAAGATCGATGTTGGCGCAGGCAGACAAACGACTACAACGAGAGGGACATACGCAGATTGGCAGGCAGACATGTGAGAGAGAAAGACAGAGGGGCAGACAGGCTGGTATACGAAAAGAAATAAGAAAAAACATAGATACAGATAGGAATATAAAGAGAAGGAAAAGACAGACAAACAGACAGACACACAGACAGACAGGCACACAGACAGACGCACAGACACACAGACAGACACACAGACAGACAGGCACACAGACAGACACACAGACAGACAGGCACACAGACAGACACACAGACAGACGGACGGACAAACACTTAGTCAGACTGAAAGACATATGGATTTGAGGAAAGGATGACATAGGGGCATAAAACAGAGAAAAGAGAGATAGGCAGCCAGGCAAACAGACATACAAAGACATCAAAGCAGGCGTAGAAACAGCCACAAATAGGAAGGGAGACAAACAATTGGATGTAAAGTGAGTAGCGAGAGATATCCAAACAGACAAATAGACAGACAGATAATTACAAGGATACAAAGAGAGACATAGAAAGAAGCAGTAGCTCTACAATGCAAAAAGAGTGGAAAAGAAGGTCAATACAGAGACAGAGAGACAGAGAAAGAGAGACAATGGCAGAGAGACAGAGACAGAGAAAGAGACACAGAGACAGAGAGACAGAGAAACAGAGACAGAGGGACAGAGACAGAGAGACAGAGACAGACAGATAAAAAGAGGTAGACAGGCAAACGGCAATGACTAACTAAGCTGAAGAAGGGCAAAGATTTATAGGCGTGATTTATAGAAACAGCCGTAAGACAGAGGAGGACGAGAGACCATGAAGTACTTGACAACAGACTAAAGGGTCTCGCAAATGAAACTGTCAATGAATTGGCACCAAGAAAACTGAATAGGCGCACACTCAGATCGCTAGAGATATTAAAAGAGGTCAGACAGACAGACAGACAGACAGACAGACAGACAGACAGACAGACAGACAGACAGACAGACAGACAGACAGACAGACAGGCAGACAGGCAGACAGACAGCCAGACAGGCAGACAGACAGACAGGCAGACAGACAGACAAACAGGCAGGCAGGCAGGCAGACAGACAGGCAGACAGACAGACAGGCAGACAGACAGGCAGACAGACAGACAGACAGGCAGGCAGGCAGACAGGCAGACAGGCAGACAGACAGACAGACAGACAGGCAGGCAGGCAGGCAGGCAGGAAGGGACGAAGAAGCAAGAAGCTAGTTAAGCAGAGCATCGATAGAAAAAGAAAGAAAGAAAGATAGTATCTTTCAGACAGACATACACACAGGCAGACAGACAGACAGACAGACAGAGAAAAATGCAACGATTGTGATGCAAACCGAAAGAAAATAGACGCAGAGAAACAAAGAAGCACAACCAGCCAAACAGAGATATTGACAGATAAAGAAAAAGAAATGGGAAACGAGAGTCAAGTGATAAAAAGAACCGAGTAAAAAAGACAGACAAACAGAAAGTGAAACACAGAGCGAAACAGAAGAGAAACCACACGTACAACTGGAGGTACAAGAGGAGAGCCAGACGAGAAATAAGAAGGGGCTCCTTTCGGTCGGTTCATCAGACAGCTCAATATCCAGCGGGATTGATCTCCAGCAATAGATTATTTCGTTGACCCCCCACGGCTGAGGAGGAGAGGGAGGAAGGAAGGAAGGGAGGGAGGGATGGCCAGGGTCGGTCAGGGAGGGAGGTAGGGAGGGAGGGGACTTCCTGCGGCCCTAGAAGAGACTCACTTGGGAATAAAACTATTACAATACTAAACAGTAACCCTCTTACTCTCGTCTTTCGTTCTCTGTCTCACTCTTCGTGTGTGTCTCTCTATCTGTCCAGCGCCTGTGTCTCTCTGTGTCTTTCTAAGTGTGTCTGTGTGTGTCTCTGTGTCTCTCTTGCATTCCTTTGCTCCATCTTTCGCTTTCTATCTCCCATATTGCCCTTGAGATTCCTACAAGGCGATACATAAATATCCAGGCACGTACATACATGAACACAAACACATACATATATATTGGCACACGTTCATACATACATACATACATACATAAACACATACATACATACACATACATACATATATAAACACATACATATATAAACACATACTTAAATACATACATACATACATACATACACAGATACATACATCTATGAACACATACATGCAAACATACCTACATACATACATACATACATGCATGTATAAACACATACATACATATATACATACATACATACACATATACAAAGTCCAATTCATAGATACACATACATACATATATAAACACATACATAGATACCTATATGCAAACATACATATATATATGCACACATACATACATAAACACATTCATACATACATTCATACATATATACATACATACACAGATACATACATACATCTATAAATACATACATACACACCTACATATATACATACATACATACATAAATACATACTTACATAAATACATACATACATAAATACATACATAAATACATACATACATTAATACATACATACATACATATATACGTATATAAACACATAAATGCATGCATGCATACATACATACATACATACATATATACATACATATACACATACATAAGTATGTATATACATAATCACCTAGAACACGGTAGTCGTGTGACATTTTGAATGTTTCTCCTACGCCCGTGAGTAGCAAACACTCGAGGCCGCATCTCTCGTACTCTTTTTTACCGCAAAGTTTGTATGCGACTTAAAAAGCAAGACACTATGTCAAGTTCGGCATTAAACAGAGGCAATGTTGCATCAGACAACCCATTACTTAAACACCTATACTCGTCAAGTTCGCTATTAAACAGAGATAATGTTGCATCAGACAACTATTACTTAAACACCTATGCTCGTCAAGTTTGGTATTAAACAGAAGCAACGTTGCATCAGACAATCTATTACTTACAAGCCCATGTTTGGACATTTATAAGCTATCTTGAAATGATTTAGACGCTAGGCCTGACATGTTTTTCAGCTACAGAAAATGATCGTCAGTTAAGATCGTACACGGGGTTTCAATGGAGATGTAGATATCCAATTAAATCCGTGCATAGCTAGAGCGTGGGGAGGGTGTCAGATCGAAGGAAGACCTACTGACTGAGAAGTTTAAGCCCTGATATATGTATGCTTGCATGTATTGTATGCATGTATGTATGTATTTTATTTTTCTGTGCATGTATGTATGTTTGCATCGTATGTATGTATGTATCAAATGTATGTATGCATTGTATATGTATGCATGCATGCATGCATGCATGTATGTATGTATGTATCTATGTATGCATGCATATTGTATGTATGTATTTTGCTTTTCTGTACATGAATTTATGTTTGTATCATATGTACTGTATGTTGCATGCATGTATGTATGTATGCATGTATGCATGTATGTATGCATTGATGTATGCATAAATGTCTGTCTGTCTGTATGCATATATGTAACTATATATGTATGTATGTCTGTCTGTCTGTATATATGTATGTATGTACTGTATGTTTCCGTGTGTATGTCTTTGTATTGTTTTAGGTCGTCTAGAGATATGTAATAAGAAATACAAAACATAGGAATAAAATGTTTTATTTACTAAGCTATTTAATAGCGCAACATATTTCACGCAGAGTAACAAGACGTCGGTCTCAAGCGGCGACAAAACCAGCGAAAATCCTCACGAAGACACAACTTTCACCAACAAACTGTGATTTAAAAGCGACTCAAAAAACAGAACCAAAAAGCCCCAGAAAAACCAAACAAAGTCATCCACCCACGAAGACTAAACACGAATTGTCTCGCTGGGCCAACAATCAAAATTTAATCTGCACAAAATGTTACACACAACACCTTTATTAGGTCTGCTTTCCCGCTAAAGTGTCCAAAAGACGTAAATCGTGCAACAGCTTAACCAAGTAAGTCCAATCCAATATGTCGTGTGTGACATATGTATATATCAGTATGCATGTATGTATGCATGTATGAATGCATGCATGTATGCTATGCTATGCTATGCTAGAACCTGTTGGCCTATACCTTCAGGGCATGTTTCAAATCACCTGTGAGTTGATCAAATTGCTAATAAATAATAACTACAACCACTCATGATGATCTAGATACCAATCCGGGACGAATTTATGGACAGCCCCCGTGACCTCGTGACCCGTAATTCGGTAACTGCTTCATTTTCTGATAAATCTCTTCTATAGGATATAATATATTGGACGAGAAAGATTTCTGATAAACAGCACGCCTTAAAGTAATGTCTAAATAGAGCAGACACTATGCGACTAGACAGCTCATGGACATAAACTGTCTAGTATCAAAGTATAGCCAGTGTATCCTGTTTGTCTAACTAAACTTTAAAAGACCACAATAATGTCTGGCTATATATGCATCGTGACTGTGCTTTTTATGACTCTGCTTTTTACTAGACAGTTGATGTCCATGAGCTTCCTGGCTACATTAGTGCCTGCTATTTTGCGACATTACTTTTAAAAATATACTCCTACATAGGCCAGCGATAATGTGTACTAGGAATACACTGTACACACAAATGATAGACAAATCTTCAATTGCTGGAGCGAAATGTAGCATATATATACACACAAACAAATACACACACACATACATACAAAACTACACACACAAATACACACACATATATATGTGTGTGTGTATTTGTGTGTATTTGTATGTCTGCAGTATATATACTGCAAAACATGGTGTATATTATATATATATGTGTGTGTGTGTATTTTGTGTGTGTATTTGTATGTTTGTGTGTGTATTTTTGTGTGTGTATTTGTATGTTTGTGTGTATTTGTTTGTGTGTATTTGTTTGTGTGTGTATTTGTGTGTGCTTGCTTGTATGTGTTGTCGTGTGTGTGTACGTGTTTGTATGTTTGTGTGTGTTTGTGTGTGTGTGTTTGTGTGTGTTTGTGTGGTGTATAGGTGTGTTTGTGTGCGTGTGTTTGTGTTTGTGTAGGTGTGGGTAGGAGTGCGCGCGCATGTGTGTATATGTATACATGTATACAATTTATACGTAATTATGCATATCATGGGACGTTATTGTAGATAAATAAAGGGAGAGATAACACGTGTTGTGGAGAATAGTCTTTCAAATTCCTTTCGACGGGTGTTTGGGTGTCGAAGGCGGATGACATCATGTCTTTAAACCAATTACGCACGGCATAAATCGGACGATTACGGTAATTAGGAATTTCCCGCGGCTATGGAAATCTCTTGAATCATACTGAATTGATGTATTTATGCCCTACACAGAATGCGTATTCGTATATGTATTATATATACACGGTGTTCAGAAAAAAGGAACGCTATGTTAAAATCACAACAATTATTGCCGACGCTGGTAAGATCCGTTTATGTCAATCGTATCTCGCAGAAGTTTGCTAAGTTCACCTGAAATTCGGAAATTCTTAAGATAAACGTTTTCCTTCAAAGACCTTATTTTGATGTAAAGAAAATTAAAAACATTTCTGTGTTCTCCAGTGAAATCCATAATAGTTTGGATTTACTGGAAACAATTATGTAATAATATCACGTCATTTAGGAAGGGATCTTTCATAAACTCTACGAAAATATTGATAGTAAATAAGTAAGGAAAGAAAATTTGCAGTTCAATTTAAATTTCTTAAAGTTTTGCTCAACTTATTCGCGTTTGTTCAATAGTATCTTTTTCTGAACACAGCGTAGGTTACATACTACATATATATATATATATATATATATATATATATATATATATATATATATATATATATATATATATATAATATACACCATGTTTTGCAGTATATATACTGCAGACATATATATATATATGTATATATAATATATATATAATATATATATAATATATATATATACTTCTGCCAGAATTACGACAATTATCTGACCCATCTAAGAACCTTCCGAAACTTTACCCCTTGCAATCTCTGCGCAGGGGTCTTTCACTCTAAACCAAAAACGCTCCTCTTCCAGGAATTCTATCCTGATTCCTCCTCTTCCCCTTATCTCCCTTGCTGCTCCAATTCCACAGAAGTCGTCTGATTGTCTGCCTGCCTGACCCATGGATCTTGGTCTGGAACCGAATCTGACTCTTCGTATCTGTCGATTTTGTTTTGACCGAGTACCAGTGGATTAGCTGGTTCCCGCGATTTAGCTTCTTTGGCTGCTGTAAAAATCTGAAGTTTACGATTACAAATGCGATTTCATAGGAACGATAGCGGTTCTAGTTATGTATATATGTGTGTATCGGGACATTTATATATCGCCTTTAAGGGTACTCTCGAAAACGCTGGAACTGCAAATCTGACAGATCGTATACAATTTCCAAGAGTTCTGGTTTAAGCATATACTTACACAGTTTGCCCGAAGTGGGTTATAATAGAAGCAGTTACGGATATATCCCATTTCACTCAAAACTGAACATTTCTCTTTCACAGCTCCTATCCTGACTCCCCTTCTTCCTCTTATCTCTCTTTCCGCTCCAATCCCAAACACCACCCACCGTAGCTGCCACGCTGTCTCTCTACCTGACTCTTGGATCTTGACCTGGAACCGAACTCTTTTGCCTATCGATTTTGTTTTGACTGAGCGCCTGTGAATGAGCTGGTCCCCGTGACGTGGATTTCGTTGGGCGCTGTAGAAATCTCGAGATTACGATTACGATATGCCAGTTGTTAAAGTAATCCTCTACAGTTGGGGTACACAGGTTTTTTCTTCTAGGGGGCCCGAACATATTGGGCAAATATCTCTCATATGTTTCAACTTGCTTACGAACCATGCCTGACTTTTCGTCTCTCAGACCAAGTGAATTTCGAAAGGGTTTCTCCGATGGATTATGTGTATTGATTTCAATTTAACTGATTGATTCCTTGTCCATTATGATAACGGCTTTATAGAAGTTATTAGACTTTATTAGACTAGGCTCTTTCTGTTAATAGGCCTATACGTGTTAGGATCTATAGGCCCTTTCTTTTAACAGGCCTACGCGATTAGGATCTATAGGCCCTTACTTTTAACAGGCCTACGCGATTAGGATCTATAGGCCCTTACTTTTAACAGGCCTACGCGATTAGGATCTATAGGCCCTTACTTTTAACAGGCCTACGCGATTAGGATCTATAGGCCCTTACTTTTAACAGGCCTACGCGATTAGGATCTATAGGCCCTTTCTTCTAACAGGCCTACGCGATTAGGATCTATAGGCCCTTTCTTTTAACAGGCCTACGCGATTAGGATCTATAGGCCCTTTCTTTTAACAGGCCTACGCGATTAGGATCTATAGGCCCTTTCTTTTAACAGGCCTACGCGATTAGGATCTATAGGCCCTTTCTTTTAACAGGCCTACGCGATTAGGATCTATAGGCCCTTTCTTTTAACAGGCCTACGCGATTAGGATCTATAGGCCCTTTCTTTTAACAGGCCTACGCGATTAGGATCTATAGGCCCTTTCTTTTAACAGGCCTACGCGATTAGGATCTATAGGCCCTTTCTGCGAGTATAATCCTCTAGAAGTAGGGCATAAAAAGCGCCCAGGTGCCAAAGCGTAAGTATTTGGTCGTTGATTAAGGGTGCTGTATAACAACGGTGTTGAATTTAGTGTCTTTGCGAAATAAATCAACGAACCTCGATTTCCACCACAGGCTAAATAATCTATGGCTGTTTAGAACAAGGGTTTTGAGAGGCACTCGAAAAAGGCGTTTAATAATTCGAGGTCAAGTTACATTCAATTATTTCGCGGTGATTCGAGGCTGGTGTCGTTTCTGTATTCACCAGAAACATACTTCCGGTTTCAACGAACTCGGTTAACACATTTATTGTCTGGTACTACTAATGGTCTGCATCGTGTCGAGCAATTGAGATGGTGTCTTAATGCGCTATATAAATAATCAAATATATAGACACGTACTAAAACACATACACACATACATGCGCACGTACACATAATACATACATATATACATACATGCAGACAAACAGACAGACAGACACACATATACATATATACATACATACATAAATTCATGCATACATACATACATACATACATACATACATATATATACATATATACATACATACATACATACATATATACATACATGCATACATACATATATACATACATACATACATACATATATATACACATATATATATACATACATACATACATATATACATACATGCATACATACATATATACATACATACATATATACATTCATGCATACATACATACATGTATGGCCATTGACCAAACGTCTTCGGAGGGGTCAAAAGTAAATATATAGACCATTCCTATTTTATAATGAAACTACCTCCAAATTTATTATACAACCCTCGCCCTAACCAGTTTGTGAAGCAACTTAGCGGCGCTACCCCCTTACTCCCCAATAAATCAAACGCAAGCGAATATGGCCGAAATTCCCCTGGTCCAGCCCCTGTGACATGTATGGCCAATTGCAAGTGGCTTCGCCTTTTCGACTACGCCCACGACTTAAGGCAACCCCAACCCTCATCGAACTACTGTCCTTGGACCACTCGACTTCGATGTGGGCGGCCCCTGCTCTTAAAGCGACGAGGCGTAGGCCCTGAAGGCCGTGGTCTTCCATAGGAAGGCGTCGTCAAACACTTCCGCATCGGCCTGTCTTTTTTTCTTAAGGGACTTCTAGTGACGTCATCTCCTTATGACGTCACTTGTGTCGTCACGTCTGGCACGAAGGCGTCGTCAAACACTTCCGCATCGGTCTGTCTTTTTTTCTTAAGGGACGTCTAGTGACGTCATTTCCTTATGACGTCACTTACTTGTGTCGTCACGTCCGGCACGAAGGCGTCGTCAAATACTCCCGCATCGATCTGTCATTTTTTCTTCAGGGATGTCTCTTCGTTGCCTAGTGACGTCATAAGAACTAGTGACGTCATCTTCTTATAACGTCGCTTACTTATGTCGTCACGTCCGGCACGAAGGCGTCGTCAAATACTTCCATGCATGTGTGTATTATGTATCTGGGCTTTTTGTATAGCGCATTTTAAGGACCACTCGAAGGCACGGCGAAACCGGCTGCCGAAGAGGAACAGGGCGAAAGCCAGGAGTGTATTTACACGACGGTGGCGCCTCCATGTCGTCACACTATCATCACTCTTGCGCACCGATCATTCATCGTTTTCGCGAGTCGAGCTTATGACGTCATTTTCCTATGACGTCACTTTCTCTGTGTCATCGTGTCCGGCGCGGAGAGACCCTTGACCGTCGAGAGGGGAAGGCTTTTTTGTCTGGTTCTCCGCCTGCTGATGACGCGAGAATTGCTTAGGAAGGATGCTCGAGCCATTGTGTTCTGAGAGCTTGCTTTCGATTCCAGAAATCCGTGGGAGACTTGAAAAAGGCAATGCGAAGATGGACGGCGCATGCGTAGGCACGCACAGCCGAACACATGAATACTGATACGTCTATACATAGCTCAATTGTGGCCTTGAATGCCTTCTGTTGGAGTACTGTCCATTCACCTGTCCTCCTGCGCATGTCTGCAAATCTGTTCGCGTGTGTGTGCGTGCCAGCGTAAACGTAAACGTACACGGTTTTCTATAGCGGCTGCATGACCTTGACCCTGGATAGCTACGTTGGTTAACGCACATATCAAGGCGCCTATGTGCGTGAGGATGCCGGTTCATGGTTTATTTAAGAGATTTGAATCTCTGTCAAGCGCGGTCCGTACACGAGGACCTTAAATGGCGTGGCGCCCATTCAAAGGGGCAATTGTGGTGAAGGATCTCACCCGATAAATTCATTGAAAAATGAGCAGAGTCGAGACCATACGGTCGCTATAGAAAAACATGTACATTTGCTTTTGATCCATTTTTCAATGAATTGGTTGGGTGAGATCCTCTTCGCCCCCGCTGAACTTGAATTGGGTGAGATCCTTCACCAGGGCCCGTTTGAATGGGCGCCACCCCTTTTAAGGCCGTGTGTCAGTCTGTCAGTTTTGCGTCGGCGTTGGTGTCAGATAATGTTTTTCGGCAGTGTGTGGGCGTGAGTGTTTTATGGGAAAACTGTCAGAAGATCCCCTCGGGTCTTTCACCGAGTTGTGTCAGTGAAACGTAGGTCGATTGATTAAGGAAGAAGGACAAGGAGAAGAGGAAGGAAAGAGGAGGAGGAAAAATGGGAGGAGGAGCGGAGACATGTCGAAGAAAAAGAAATATGAGAAATGGAAAGAATAGGCCGAGGAATAGGAGGAGAAATCGGTGGAGGAATAGGAGGAATATGAAGTGGAAGAAAAGTAGAAATTGGAGGAAGAATGTGGAGGAATGGGACGAGAAACCGAAGGAAGAATGGGAGGAATAGGAAGAGGAATAGCACGAGAAATGGGAGGAGGAATAGAAGGAGTAGACGGAAGAACAGAAGAAGAAATAGGAGGAGGATTTGGAGGAGGAATAGGGCAACAAATGGAAAAATAAAAGGAACAGGAGGAGGAATAGGAGGAGGAATAGGAGGAGGAATAGGAGGAGGAATAGGAAGAGGATAGATAACAAGGTAGATATGAAAAAAGTTAGCAAGAGGGAAGAACATTAATAGAAAAAAACGAGAGACTAACTTTGTCCTGTTTAAATTATGAATTTCTAAGGCATTTCCAGCCTCTATGTCTGCGTCTGTCTGTTTTTGCGGCTGTGTCTCTTTCTCTATCTGTATCATTATCTGCATCTCTATATGTATCTACATCTATGTCTCTACTTGTATCTCTATCTGTTTCTCTATCTGTATCTCTTTCTCTACTTGTATCTCTATCTCTCTGCATATATTTTTCTATCTGCGTCTTTCTCTATCTGTATTTCTTTCTCTGTGAGTAACAGTGTCAGTGTTTCTCCATCTGTGTCTCTGTATCTGTCTGTCTCTGTCTATATCTGTGTCTCTGTCTCTGTCTGTTTCTGTCTATATCTATGTCTCTGTCTCTGTTTCACTGTTTATTCTTTCTCGATTGGCGGTCGGTGTCAATGACCTGCTGAATGCAGGCCCATCCTCACTAATCCGATAATTGTTTGATTTGATGAGGCCACAGCAGAGGACAAAGAAGGCAGGCACAAGCAATGGACGGTGGCGATTGAGGAATATGAGGACAGGGACAAGAACGAGAGGAAAGAGGAGGAGGAAGATAAAGAGGAGGAAGATAAAGAGGAGGAGGAGGAGGAGGAGGAGGCGATGAATATGAGGAGCAGGAGGAAGAGGAGAAGGAAGAATAGGAAGAGGTAGATAAATATGAGTAGGATGAAGTGAAGGAAGAGGAAGAGGTATATAATATGAGGATGAGGAGGAGGAAGAGAAGGAGGAAGAAACGATTAAGGGGTAGATTACCTGAGGATGGGGAAGCGGAAGAAAAAGAAGGGGCCGGGATAGATGAGTATGATGAGAAGCAAATTGAGGAAAAGGATGAGGAAGAAATGAGGTAGATGAGAAGGAAAAGGAAGAGAAGGAAGAAGAAAAGGCGGAGGAAGAAGAGTAGGAAGAAGGGAAGAAGGAAGAGGAGGAAAACTTTTAACAAGATGAGGAGCATGAAGAAGAGGATGACGAACAGAGTTAGACCAGAGGAGAAGAGGAGAGACGAGTGGAGAACTAAGTAGATCAAGAGAGAGGATTCAGAAAGTGGAGTAGAAGGTATATGAGAAGATGGGGAAGAAAGAAAAGGAGGAGGATAAAAGTAGGAGTAGGAGGAGGCGTAGGAGGAGGAAGAGAAAGAGGAGCAGAAGGTATAAGAGAAGAAGGAGAAGAAAGAAGAGGAGGAGGAGAAAAAGTAGGAGGATGAGGAGAAGAAGGAGGAAGAGAGGACCTCATTTGACCCTCCATTAAATAGCGACACCGATTGCGTTCTCACGCACCGCCCTCAAGGTACACACTGTAGCCCAATCGAAGGAAGAGGAGGATGAGGAGTAGAAGGAGGAGGAGGAGGAGGAGGAGGAGTAGGAGGAAGGACTCCTTTTATGTTTTGTCCTTGAGCCACTGAACAAATGAATGAATCAGCAAAAAACGAACAAACGAATGGAATGAATGAACGAACAAATGAATGAATGAATTAATGAAACAAACGAACGAAAGAAGAAAAAATGAAAGAATTATTGAAAGATCGAATAAGACAATGAATGAATGAATGAATGAATGAATGATCGAATGAACGAATTATCGAATGAACGAATGATCGAATTATCGAATGATCGAATGAACGAATGATCGAATAAACGAATGAACGAATGATCGAATGAACGAATGATCGAATGATCGAATGAACGAATGATCGAATGAACGAAGGAACGAATGAAAGATTCCGAAAGACCAGTATTGCCATCTGCCCGTTTTCTTTTTCCAAAAAATGTGCCCTTTATCTCGTTCAGCAAATCCCAAGCAAGTTAGCCGGATTTGTGACGGAATGGGGCACCGGGTCACCGGGGCACAAGCTTAGGTGATGGGGCACACACCTCCGGTGTTGGGGAACGTACCCCATCGGGCCCAGCGCTGGCCACGGGCCTGATTCTTGGCCCGGATATTGCGCTGTATAAATTCGATACCGAATTCAGTGGAACATGTAACAAACCGGAAGACAATGTCCCTTTTGCGCATGCAAACCTCTGTCTGTCTCTGTTTGACTGTCTGTCTCTGTCTCTCTCTAGCTCTGTCTCTGTGTCTCTCTCCATCTCTGTCTTTCTCGTGTTGATGAAAACAGGCGGAAATTCGAATTTGGACGCATTGCGTTGCAATTTATTTGGCGCCTAATTACGTAAACATTACATTGATTCCTTTGGCCGACTGCGTTCTATGTGGGGTTCCGCCCACACGACTTGGACCTCGGGGAATTAGGAGACCTCGGTCCGCGAGAAATTTCCACAGCACTGCTAAACAGTTGTATGTGTGTTCGTCTGCCTGTTTGTCTGCCTGTCTGTATGTCTGTCTGCGTGTCTGTCTGTGTGTCTGTCTGTGTGTCTGTCTGTGTGTCTGTTTTTGTGTCTGTCTGTGTGTCTGTCTGTGTGTCTGTCTGTGTGTCTGCGTGTCTGTCTGTGTGTCTGCGTGTCTGTTTGTGTGTTTGTCTGTGTGTGTGTGATTATGTAAAACAACTTTGCTTTAGAATGCCCGAGTGCCCGTTTATTAATAGTCCACGGTATATTTCGTTCTCTCCGTGCCGGTGTGTCCATCTGCTTGCATGCCTAGCTGCCTGCCTATCTGCCTGCCTATATGCCTATATGTCTGTGTCTGTCTGTCCGTCTGTTTGTCCGTCCGTCTGTCTATATGTATGTTGGTCCATAGATCCAGAAGCCAGTGTAAATGTAAATGTACATGTTTTTCTATGGGGACCGTATGGCCTCGCTCCTACTCATCTTTTTTCTTCAACGAATGTGTCATCTGGACCGACTTGAATCTGCCAAATCTGAAGACTTGTCTAAAATGTTTCGTTGAGAGAAGATACTGTTGCACTTGCTGATTGGTGCAACAGCGAAGAGATTGTGAACTATCCTTTTTAATGGGGCTATATAAAGGCAAAATCATTAACATGTTGCTATAGTAATAGTCTGATGCAAGTCTCATAGTCTCATAGTGGACAAATAGCTTGATACTAAATTAATAGCCTGATTCTAAATCAATAACCTGATACTGAATCAATAGCTTGATACTAAATCAATAGCTTGATGCTAGATTGATAGCCTGATACTATACAGATAGCGTGATAATAGATCGATGGCCCGATAATAGGTCGATAGCCTGACACTAGATCGATAGCGTGATAAAAGATCTATAGCCTGATGATACTAGATCGATAGACTGATACTGATAGATTGATAGCTTGTTAACCACGTTATCCTATTATAATCTTATTATTATCCTATTATTATCCTATCATTATCCTATCATTATCCTATCATTATCCTATTATTATCCTATTATTATCCTATTATTATCCTATTATTATCCTATTATTATCCTATTATTATCCTATTATTATCCTATCATTATCCTATCATTATCCTATCATTATCCTATCATTATCCTATTATTATCCTATCATTATCCTATCATTATCCTATTATTATCCTATTATTATCCTATTATTATCCTATTATTATCCAATTATTTGCCGATTACTGACAAACGAATCCCTAAAAGAAAATGCAAGTCGACTGATGCATTGTGAATTATGATGTAGACGTCCTCAGCAATTTTCAGCGATGATTGCATTTTGACAAAACCAGGACATTTATATAGCGCCTCTCGAGAAGATGACGCACTTTTTAAACTCGGGGATGACGTGGCTTTTCCCCGATGACAAAGATCATGGGTTCGAGTCCAAGAAGATCGCGGTCTGTCCTTTGATCCAGTCTGCAAAGCGAAATGAAGCTATGACTGGTGCTCTGATGGGATTGCATTATTCATCTTGGCTTTAAAAACGTTCCTCAGATCGGTCGAAGACCGTCCCCTCTCGGCCGCCCCTGATCGAAGCTGCCATTCCCTTGTTGCCACTCTCTTCACCCTCTGCAGGCCGGCCAGAGATGACGCAAGTCCGAAGACTTGATCATGATGATGACACGTTCTCCAGAGATGACCCTGTAATACACGATGCCCTCCTGTGTGTCTGTCTCTGACTCTGTTTGACAGTCTGTCTCTGTCTGTCTCCATCTCTGTCTCTCTCTATCTCTATCTATAAACATATATATATATATATATCTTCTCTCTCAGTCTCTGTGTTTGTCTGTCTCTGTCTATCTGTATCTCTCTTCTCTCTCAGTCTCTGTCTATTTCTGTCTGTCTCTGTTTCTGTTTCTGTCTATCTCTGTCTCTCTCTCTCTCTCTCTGTTCTCTCTGTTCTCTCTCTCTCTCTCTTGCCTGTCTGTCTGTCTGTCTGCCTGCTTGATTGCCTGTCTGTCTGTCTGTCTCTCTTTCTCTTTCTCTCTCTCTCGCAACGACAACGCTACAAAGCCAGTCATTTCTAACAGCCGACTGACATATTCGAGGCAAAAACCTTGGCGCCTTCACACAATATCCATCGACGAACGAAGCGACAAAATGCTTTGTCAACGAATTCGAGAATTCAGCTATTCATCACCGAACAACACTCAGCACAGGGCGCTTTTGAGGGGCTCAAAAAGCGCTATATAAGTATCATATAATATAAATACACTCGTAAATAAGTAAACAAGTATACATGCACATAAATTTGGGTCATCATAACTAACAAAGCATCAGGCGATGTCGCTTCTAATGAAATTGCAGTCAGAAATCACAATCCGAGTCAAAATCCAGTAGGTCAATATATAGGTCTAAACATATAGATATACATAAATACATATGTATAAACACATATACAAGCATATATATATACATGCAAATTCACATCTACATAGACACAATGTCCATATACATACAGGATACATACGCAGCAGTTAGTCGAAGACGCGCGTTCTTTGAGCAGCTCCTGCAAATGTAGCCATTGTCTTTCAACACGGCCCTCGAGAACAGCTGAACTGTTTGAAAGACAGTATACATACATACATACACGTATATACATACATGCACCCACACATAGTGTACATTCACACACACACACATATATATACATACATCCATACAAAGATACAAACATACATAGATACATACATACATAGATACATACATACATACATAAATACATACATACATACGTACGTACGTACGCACGTACATACATACATATATACATAAATACATACATACATACATACACATACATACATACATACATACATAGGTACATACATTGGCAATGTGAGACGATATACGCGGTAACCACTAGCCTAATCATCGCAAAATGTGTCGGGTCACCAAATTCGGGTCAGGTGAAGCCGTGTTCACAAGGTCACGTGTCAGATTCAACAAACGAAGGACCCGTTTTCTCTTAAACTGCCAGCGCTCTCGGCATCACAAAGGGCGCCGCGGTGGGTGGTCTTAACTGTCTTTGATGTATCCGCCAGGGGTCCAGACGCAAAAGTGCGCAAATGTCACATTCAAAAGTGTTTGCTGTCTCCAATTTAATGACCAGCCGTCAGTTATGAGGCCAGTTGTGGCAATACTAGGCCGGTAGTCAATTAGGATGAGGCCAGTTCTTCGAATTCGTGGCCATAAATCATAAAAATGCGGCTTTGTTTATCTGCATGGTTTTGTAGCTGGATAGTTATGTAGCGCCTCTAATGAACCTCTCAAATGCGATTGCATTTGGTCACCCGACCCCCCTCCCCAGTCGATGGAACTGGACAAGCGTTTCCTGGAAAAACGGCCCATCTGGATTTGGAATTTTTTCAACCGTCCGACAGGAAAATGTTTATACCATGTATGTAAGTATGTATGAAAATATGTATATATAAGCTTTGATGCATACATGTGTATATGTATAAGTACGTAGATATAAATGTGTATATTTAGATATGTATGTAGGTATGTCGATACTGCATATAAGCACGTTTTACCAAGAATCTAATCTACGAAAAGCTTCGTTCATTCTCTGCTGGAGATATATATATATATAATAACTATATATATATATAGTTATATTTATCATATATGCTTTGCATAGATGGATTTTAAATACATTTATTTTAAATACTTCATATATATATATATATACATGTATGCTAAAAATATATTTATTTTCTAGTATAACTGAGTTAATGATTTGTGTAAATTGGATTTCGTGTTCTGTCTTCCTAGAATTCTGAGGTGGGGGGGTCATGTTTGTCCAGGGCAGCTACTAATGTCGCTTGTTGAACGTTCATAAATATGAGTTATACAATGCTATGCTGGGTTTTAAAGGCGCTATCTAAATGCTCAGGTATATGCATACATGCAAACAAGCATACATACATACATACACACACGCATACACACTTACATACATACATACATGCATATATACACACTTATATACATACATATATACATGCATACATACATACATACATGCACACATACATGCATACATGCACACGTACGTACATATGCACATAAATTCATATATACACACAAACATTCATATATGCCATACATACACACACATACATACACACATACATACATGCATACACATACATACATACATACAGAAATGCATACATGCAAATGTGGAGTCCTTGCGACCTGCAGCTAGACACTTTTGTCAAATTATCTCAAATCACCGCTACTGTCTGGATCTGAACCACACTCTGTGAGAACTGTGTATGGATGCCGTAGTCTGTTCATGAAGTATTATGGCGCTATAGAAGTCATCAAGATGAAAACAGTGTTAGGCATTTGAATGGTATATACGCATTTGGTCTTGGCTCAGTTTTCACCAGGAGGCGCTTTTTCTACTCGGTGTTGAATTAGATGTCACCGTTGCAGAGCTGCCATCTGGCGTCTGACATGAAAAAGATTTTCTGGAGAATCGTCTAGGCTCTTGAGATCGGCAGGACCCAATGCCCACCAACCTATCTATCAACCACCTACGAATCCACCGACAGACCCATCCTTTCTTCTCAATTCCCACCCTCCGGCCAACTCACCCATCAACCCATACACCCGTCAACCACCCATCCACCATTTCTCCCCACCCGTCAAACCACCCATTCCCATCCTCTGTCTACCCACCCATCTACCCATTTCAAACCGCCAGTTCACTCATAAACCAATCCCGTCCATATCCACTCACCCACTCCCACTTATCCGCCAACCCACCCATTAACCCATCCATTCTCATCCCACCCCCACCAATTTCCACCCATCCCCATTCCACCCATCCACTCGTTTGCACCAATCCACCCACCAACCCATCCATCAATCGACTGATCGGACGATGCACTGATTGGTCTTTGATTGTTTGATTTCACCATTTACATTCTTGTTGGTTTGTTGATTGAACCGCTACCATATCGATCAATGCGATTAACTTTAATCAAGTAGCTGTGTGTCTTTATTTCGATCGTCGTTATAACAGACCCAGTCCGTGTGTGTCTACAGCTTGCCCGAGGCAAGACTGCCACCTACATCGGTTTTAACCCCGATGGGGTTTTTCAAGCCACCGGGTGAGCGCCAACATGTCGACCCAATGTCGACTGTATTGAAGTGGCCATCAGCAATGGCTCAATGAATTGAAGAGTTGAGGTTGGAAGGGAAGAGAAGTGACTCGAGAGAAGAGATTTAAAGAGAAGAGAAGGAATAAGAGGAAAGAAAATGGATAGGAATGGAAAAGAAGAAAGTGGAAGGGAATGGAAGGAATGAGTGAGAAAAAGAATGGATCTGAAGGAAAAGAGGGAAAGACAGAAAGAAAGAAAGAAAGAAATGAGAAGAACTTGGAAGGAAAGGAAGGGTTTGGAAGTGGACAGAACTGATAGGAAAGAAGAAAATTAAAGGAATAAGAGGAAATAGAATGAATAGGAATGGAAAAGAATGAAATTGAAGTGAAGTTAATGAATAAGCAAAAAAGAGAAAGGATGTGAAGGAAAGAGGGAATTTCAAATAAACAAGAAGTTGGAAGGGAAGGAAGGGATTTGAATAGAAGAGTAGGCATTGAAAGGAAAGAGCCAACTGGAACAGAACATAAGGAATAAGAGCTAAAGGGAAGAGATAAGAATAGAAAAGGATTTGGAAATGAAGAAAAGATACTCGAATGAAAGAGAATGGATGGGAAGGGAAGAGAAGTCATAAGAGAAAAGAGAAGGATTAGGAAAAGAACTGAGATGAAAGAGAAGAGATCGGAAAGAGAGAAAAAGTCAAGAAGATTGGACAGGAAGAGATTGAAGAGGAAGAAAAGGCTATCGAATGAAAGAGAATGGATGGAGAGGAAGAGAAGTCAAAGAGAAGGATAAAAATAAGAAACGAAATTTAGAAAAGAGATTGGAAAGAGGGAGCAAGGCAAGACGACACGGGAAGAAAAGACCTCGAGCCTTGGGAGCAGAGATGACCAGACACCCGTCTGATTTCAGGGCGACTGTCTGGCCGCGTTTTTCATCCGCCAAGCGTCGCTCTCATCGCTTCGTCGACGCCGTCTTTCTTCTGCTAAAAAACTTTCGGCGCCGTTCTAGACGATTCGAACCGGTCTCCGAGCGCCAAACAGATTTGTCATCTTGTCCGTATAAGCGCAGACCAGCCCAGTTCATGACCCCGTGACCCCGCTATTCGAGGCGCCGCTGTTCTGGCGGTTCGGCTTCCGGCGCAGCACGTCGACAAAGATCGCATCTCTCGCGAGTGTATTCTGCGAAAAAAGTCCGGCGCGTCCTGTGCCGAAGTGCGGCACACATATCCGACTAAAGGAAATGGATTTCTGCACCGAGTTAAGTACGGTTCATCTTCGAGCGGCAGATATGACACTCGGTGCGTTTGAGACTTATTAAGGCGATATATAAACATTATCTGGTATTGCCTTGCACTGAATTGCATCAGTCTACATAACCTCATGCTTTTGCACGCATACTAACGACTGATTATATAGCGCCATCAAAATAACTCGATACGACTATATACTGTGTATAATGTTGTTACATAATCCTAAGTTACACTACTGTAATGTGACACGATGTAATGGTATGTAATCTAATGTAGCAACAGTAATAGAACATGTGGCGATCAGAATGTAAACATCAAACATGGCGGTGATGCTGGTGCGGTTACATCTTTCACTCAGTTTTCCTCTGGTTTACCAATTCAGGCACAGAACATTCTTGGACAAATTGCTGTAGACATTGTACAAACATTTTGGCTAAACATCGTCAGAACTTCGCTGTAACCTCGACAAAGCTCTCAACATTCGTCTCGTGAGGGGAGTGGCATGTCAGCTTGCCCCGGGCAGATAAGGCACGGTAGCCGACTGGTTAGAGCGTTCGGCTTGTAGCGGGTAGAGTACGGGTTCGAACCTCCCCTTAGACGGTTACTGTGTAGGGCCTTGAGCAAGTCCTTCACTCACAATTGCTCAGCGCCATCTACTGATGCTTAGTCATTAGAGAGTGGCGCTAAATTAATGCAGAAGTAATAATGGATACCCCTGAGTATCTGGGATAGTTTGACCACAAAGTTGCGCGTGGTTTTAGACAGACTGTTACCGCTGCACATCTGATGGCCATGGAACGCGGTGGTGTAGTGATATGGTCGCTGCCTCGTAACCGCAGGGTTGCGGGTTCGAATCTGCCACTGCGTAGCGACCTTGGACAAGTTGTTGACCCACACATGCCTGTGAGGAAGGCAAGAGGAAACCACCTCACTCATGTCATCTCCGGGTGGCATAAAGCCAATAGACCTGCCTTTGGGCAGAGAACTCATCATAATCATCATCATCATCATCATCACCATCATCATCATCATCATCATCATCATTATCATCTGATGGCCATGGTCCATGTCAGGAACTCGCCCAAGCGCCCACGGTATGCTTTAAGAGAGGACCGTAATCGTAATCGTAATCCAGAGATTTCTACAGTGCCCAACGAAGGCTAAGTCGCGGGAACCAGCTTATTCGCAGGCGCTCAGTCAAAAGAAAATTGATAGGCAGGAAGGGTTCGGTTCCGGGTCAAGATCCAAGAGTCAGGTAGGCAGACAGTCAGACGACTATGATGGATGGTGTTTGTAATCGAACCGGAAAGTGAGACAAGGGGAAGAGGAAGAGGAAGAAGCGGGATGGGATTTGTGGAGGAGGAGTGCTTTCAGTTTTGAGTGAAAGACCTGCGCAGAAATTGCATTGTCATATCCTATTGCATCCTATTGCATTATATTGTATTACAACATAATTGCATTGCATTGCATACGACACGAGATCCTAATCCGTACCCAACCAAGTGCAAGTTTCCTCTTCGCTCATCGAAAACGGCTGTGCTCTGGACGACCCACCAACGAAGGTCAATACCCCCTCCTTCCACCCACTGGGGTGAGGGTGACTGTTGGAGGAGGGTGATGTTGCGAGGGACAGCAACTATTAGGGCGGCTCTTTTGCATCCAACCAGAGACTGTACGGTGATGCAGTGCAGCTCTCCCGAACTCCGTTGGATGAAGATATCCACCCTCCGCAGCCCGCCCCCCACACACCACTCCCGGAACTCATTCCCCGCCCACCGCGGATGAATTTGTCTGTCCCCACATAGCAGTACAGTGAAACTCGGATAAAGCAACGCCGCGTTACGTCTGCTGTGTCTGCGCACGTTTGAGAGTTACTTGTGACGTCACATTTAACGGCGCCATATTAAGTTTCTTGATGCGTGTCCATATACATTGGTGTAGCGGCCGTTAGATTCGTTGACTGATTGATTGATTCATCCATTTATTCATTATTTCATTCATTTATTGGTCTGTTCATCCATTCATTGATTCATTGATTCATTTGTCCATTCATTCATTGATTCATTCATCCATTCATTCACTCATTGTATTGTATTGCATGTTGGTCATATTGTGTTACGTTACATTACAATGTATTGTAACAGTCTGCATAATTTGTATTGCACTGTACAAAATCATGGAAATTGTCTAATTAGAAAAAACTGAGAACGTCTTCAACAGATACTTCACGAATAAACTATTCTTAAAGTCAAATTCTTAAACAGATTCACAAATTTAAAAACAAATTCGAATACCGAACACTCTTGCTCTTTCGTTTCATTTCACACAAAACTATTTAATTTGTAAAGCATATAAAAAATGTAAAGTAACGAGTTGCTCATAATGCGGCACATCAATCCAACGTCTTCCGACACAAAGTAATCGAGCATTGTTATGAGGCAAAGTGATCCTGTGATACGCAACATGTTTGCATTTTAGGACGTAAGCCTTCTACGGACCTCCACCTAAATCATCCGCTATTACAATTTATTTATTTATTTATTTATTTTAAAATTTATTTATTGTGCGGTCATGGTCAGTAAATCGGACCTGCGCGAACAATTTGTCCAGGGTCGTTTTAAGAAGTCCGCACAGTAGGCTCGGACCTACAATCGCTGGATTACAAAACCAGGGCGCTACCGAAGAGACTATCGTGCCGCACTATGAGCGACATTAGCTTAAACTCAATTCTTTAACAGAGAAATGACGTCATTCGCAGAAACGAAAAAGACTCCATCACCTGAGGATCCCTTAACAATCGGCGAAGCTTGCAAGCATTAGTGAGGAGCCAAATACTCAAAAGGCGCTACAGAAATAATCAGTTACAGATGATTACTTTGGTGTGGAGCAAAATTGGCGTGTAATGCATTACAAGCGTGGAAAACATAAAGAACCATAAAAAACCAATTTACAGATAAATTGAATGAGATACGTTTTTGTAGCTGCAAAGTATGATATGTGCATAGATAACGCAGAAAACACTTGGTTAAATGGATAAAAGAATACAAAATTAAAATTGTAAAGACGAAATTCGTAATTAAAAGTCCACAGAATACTTTAAAAACAATTCCAAACGTAAAAAACTGAGCAGACAGCAAGAAGATACAGGCTAAAAAATAAATTAAAATTGAAGGCCTGCTAACAAATATACTTTGAGAAAAGTTTAACAACAATATCGAACAAGTAGGCCTACTCACAGACACTTCAGCAAGCTGCACATTAGTTGGATTATATTTATAATTCGGGAAAATGAAAAATAATAAAAATGAGAACAAAGGATAACAATAATATCAGTGGTGGTGGTGGTGGTGGTTGTGGTGTTGGTGGTGGTGGTGGTGTTGGTGGTGGTGGTGTTGGTGTTGGTGTTGGTGTGGGTGGTGGTGGTGGTGTTGGTGGTGTTGGTGGTGGTGGTGTTGGTGTTGGTGTTGGTGTGGGTGGTGGTGGTGGTGTTGGTGTTGGTGGTGGTGGTGCTGGTGGTGGTGGTGGTGGTGGTGGTGGTGGTGGTCGTGGTGGTGGTAACAGTAGTGAAACCAAAATACACTAGGATTTTTAAAAGTTTACAGAGGCATTAGCGATACAGGTAAGAACATATAATCAGTTTTCTACCTTACAAATTTAGTGGCCAGCAGCGCAAAAGATCACATGGATAGAATATAAATAGCATCAAGAATGGTGAGAGAAATGTAGGATTGAACGCAGAGAAGACAGTAGCACACACAATGAACACATGATGGACAATAGGTCCATAGAATATACAACAGTGGCTGGTAGCAGTATACATACAAAATAGCAATTAACTAATATAGCAAAATATATAAAAAAAATAGATTGTAAGTATCGAAAATCGCGAAATGTAAACAACAACGGCAGATTGAGCATATCATACATAGCGAAAGATATAAAATATGGAAGAGAACCACGATTAGCTTAACAACATCCACTGCAATGTAGCAACTGTAAAAAAATCCTTGAACAAATGCGCTGTTTAAAGATCAACGCTTAGAAGAAACGCAGTGGCTAACAAAGAAACGCAGCACTGACAGAATAGAAAGATTAGCACAAAAAACGGTAAAAAGTGGCACAAGAATAATACATAACAGCACATTAACTAGTGTAAACTTAGCACAGGAAATAGTTCATAATTCTGTAAAGAGCAGCATAATAAACAATGCATATAATACAGCATAGAACCACAGGAATATTTTAAACTAGCCTGTCCTGCGTAAAGCATTTGCGCGCAAGTTCGGGAAAATGTTTCATCTCGGGAAAATTTTCTGTAGATGCCCTTAACTACGGGCTATGAAATCCAATGCCAAAACTATCGCGATTTTTAGAACTTGACACGATTAGATTCACATGAGCATACCGCCTTTTCTAAAACAGCATTTTTACGCACGCATTTTTATTCTCATATATTTCGACATAGAGAGCCAGCGTTCTACATCACAAACATACAGTAGGACGACACTCCCATGGGTCAAAGGTTATTAATATATAGATCAGGACAGGTCAATAGGTCAAAACAATAAAGCACAAACAGTAGCACATAGAATAGTACAAACAAGCGTCGAGAACAGCGCACATAACAATACACAGAACGGAAAAGATTACAGATAAATCATCAGAGCTGACAACAGAAATACACAGTGCATAAATATTTACAATGATACATTCGAAGCAACGACTGAGTCACGTGCCTCCGTCAAGAACTAGGTCACAGATACTGGGGCAAGACAAAAAGAATTTCATATAGGTAAACATGCGCGTCCATATAGTCACACCTGGCCCCAAGTAGGCGCCAGTTAGATCGCCCGCGCTGGATAATAAACATGCCAGCTGCCTTCTAACAACCGATAAGGTAATAAACGTCAACTCTGCGGCCCAAAATTACATGCTCCATTTCACCTCAGTCCAGACGCGCAGGCGCACGCGCAGGCGTAGTCTGGTTTTCTCTGATCTTAAGCGTGGGGCCCATATTTCACTTAAGATCAGCACGACCTTTAAGCATCTCCCATATCCCAGCTATGGAAAGGACACTTTAAATAAATTAAACTGATCTGCGCAAATCCCATGGATAACTCTGGAAGTGACTGGGGACCGGCCCCCTGCAACCCCCTGAAAAATCCTTTCTAATGTTTTGGAAAATCCCAAGCGTGTATAAAGTATATCATAATATATTACTCCATAATTCAAACGGCAGGTCGTATCAACATGTGTGCGTACTATTTTGAACTATTTGGAGCGCACCTCTATAAAGAGGCGCTATATAAATTAATGATTGCAATTACAATGTTTATGCGACATGATTGCTGTAAAATTAAAATGCATGTACAAGCAAGAAGAACGAGAATTACCAGGGACTACATATCGAGCTGGCTTGGAACTTTTACATGACGTACACCTCATTACCATAACAAGTACGTGCGTCATTATGACGTTGCTTTTTCTGTGTACACACATAACATTTGTGTATTTAGACAATAAAAAATACAGATTCTTCTATGCAATAACATACGTGTAGCATAACATAGAACAATGAGCCAAAGCTGTTCAATCGCTTATGAAGTGTTCCTCTTCAGGTACGCAGCCGGTTTTTTCGTTAAGGGGCCAACAATTTGCTCTCTTAATAAATTTTCCACTACAAGTTTTGGAAATTCGACTGGCTTTCATTTTGAAATCTGGAATTGTATGCCCTGTGCTCATCAAATTTGCCCAAATCCTACTGTAGGGCCCATGGAGGCTCGGGTCTCCTCGAACCCCCGACCGGCTACGCCTCTGTTCGGATTTAGAAGACGCGAGCATCTTCTTCGCCGTGTACAGAATATTCACACGGTTCCTTGTAAGTCGCCAGGTGCCAGCACTTTTAGACGGTGGCGCCCAGCGCTGCCTGCAAAGTGTCAAACGACCCCGTTTGGGTCGCTACTGAGGTCAAGTTTATTTTACAAAATACAGAAGTTATTGGCGTAGGAAAACAAGAGACCGAATCTCCAATTCTGTTTTATAGGAATGAACCGAAAGATTCCGGCAATTAAATTTAATTTTAAAAAATAGTTCACATAATTTGCATAATTCAAATGATTTAGCCAATCCGGGAGCGAATTTCACCCCTCTGTCACCCAAACCTCCCAAAATCAGGGTAATGACTACCCACACAGTCTTTAATCTGACTTCGCCCCTGGAAAGATTAATTCCAGTGCGGTTTTTCAAAAGAAGAGTTACAAATTGCACCGCATATCTGCAGCAACGTCATCAGATCACTCCGCTGTGGTTAAAATAGTCCGAGGCTACAGTAGGTCGATGTTTGTTGGGGTCAAAGTTAAATCACTTTATGTCGTCCAATTTTTCATTCTTAATCGAATGTAGCCATCGCATACATCAAAACTTGTTTTCGAAATCTGACAAAAGAATTGATGGCGAATCTATAAAAGGACCCGAGACTGCAATTCGTCAGCTGCGCACCAATTATATATTTGCGATCCATCTCACTAAGTTATTGCCCTAAGTCTAACAGTCCACGGATTTTTAAGAAGGCTGTCTGATAAGAAATTGTCCACAGACATCCGTCGCTGTAAGGTTATGTAAGGAAATTGCTGAATTTATCAGACGCATTTATCAACGGTAAAAGGAAATGCTAAGTGGGCAGTGCACGGGTGATGATGATGATGATGGTGATGGTGGTGGTGGTTGTGGTGGTGATGATGATAATGGTGATGATGATGGTGATGATGATGATAGTGGTGGTGGTGATGATTGTGATGGTGATGATGTTGATGTTGATGATGATGGTGATGATGATGATGATGATGGTGGTGGTGGTGGTGATGATTGTGATGGTGATGATGTTGATGTTGATGATGATGGTGATGATGATGATGACGATGATGATGATGAGGCGGTGATGATGATGGTGTTGTTGATAGTGGTGATGATGATGGTGATGATGATAGTGGTGGTGGTGATGATGGTAGTTGTGGTGATGATGATAATGATGGTGATGATGATGGTGATGATGATGGTCACAGAATATGACAGGGCATCAAAGACCCTGCCTTCGGTGTCACCGTGTCTCCCTCTTCAAACCCTACTCCTAACCCCTCTAAATTATGCCTTTATTTCTGGGCACCAGATGGAGTTTTCCGTGGTCGAAACCAGTCGACCTTCTTATCAGAAAAATAAATCCCCCAGCATCCCACAGGTGTCGTCACAGCCTATATATTAAATTCTCATCGGACCCATCCTCTATAGATTCGCCATTTTTCTACGAATACTATATCCATGATTATACATACATATATATGCATATATATACATATACACAATTTTTCAGACGGAACGCTCCGGAACAGCGTTCTGGCACCTTTTTCGGCTACAAAATTATTTAGTTTTTAATAAAAGAATTGTGTTACTAAGTTATTTTAATTATATAATATAATGTAATTTATTTTAATTCAATTTCACTGTTTACAATTTTACACTGTTTTCAGTGTTTATTGATTGATAAAAACAACGAAATTTTTGCACAAAATTCCATAATTGTTCAGTTCCGGAACTTTTATCTTGAAGAAAACACTGCATATACATACATACATATATATATATATATATATATATATATATATATATATATATATATATATATATATATATATATATATATATATATATATATATATATATATATATATATATATATATATATATATGTGTATTTATTCAAAGTGTTCGTACACACAAAACTAAAAGACACGTAAATATATGCAGAAAATAACTCAGACGGCTGACCGATCAACTGCATGGCTGAAAGCTAGATTCACGATCAACGCTTAACATTTCAGCTGCGTGCCGAATCGGTATAGTTTACAAAATGCAAAATACAGTGTTATCATCGCAAAAACACTCCTTCATTGTGCGCAAGTTACCTGGGTTTCGAAGACAATCAAAGCGTGTTTTTTTATGTGCATAGGCCTAGACAGCAATTCCAGACTGCTGCCTCACAAGGCCTACATACATATACATTATGTGATATGGATGTTTTCTTAGATACATATCTACATATGTACACGAGTATAATCATTTTAAATTTCTATATACAAAATACCTATACTTAACACAGTCTAATTAAATGCACGATCTTTATTTATGCACTATAATTTTCACACATTTAAGTTTTTCATTAATTATTTGAAACTGTCCAAATGCGAATTTGTCAAATGAAAATTTACTCCATTATTTTATGTTCGGGCTCGTTACTTTGGCAAGGACACCATGCAAAACCACGGCTTTCTCCATTGGTGGCTTAAATAGGTCACATTTTATAGGTCATAGTATCTAGGTCAGGTTCATTGAACGTCAACAATCAGATTTTGTTATAAACAAATGGGGAACTTTCCAGCACATGAGTACCGCGTGCTACTAGCAATTTATAATATATATATATATATATAATATATGTATAATATATATATATGCATGTGTATATATGTATGCATGTATATATATATGTATGTGTATATATACATATACATATATATATATTGTTGGTTGACATTTTAGGGTTCTGGTTCTTGTGGAAGCCCTTTTTAAAAATTCTCTTGCCCTGCTTTGGGTTGACCTGCTTTGGATTCTGTTGCGATCATGTTTTGCATTTAATTGTACTTTGTTTCATATAAAACGGAACATAAGACGTTCGCCAGAACGACTTCTGATATTTACAAACGACTCAAACGCACAGACTTATAAAAATTAATGTCTGGTTAAACAGACACAGAAGGAGCTAGAACGCCCATAATAACCTAAGACAGGCATACACACGAAGAGACAGGGACACACGCATAGACACACAATGATACAAGCATACACAGGCACTGACACACAGACATATACATATAAACACAGTGACACACAGACATACAGACGCACACAGATACAAATACGTGGCTTAAACGCTCATTGTCCAGTAGATTCAGTAATTCACATCATTCTGAAAGTATACCATCCCAAATAAAACTCATTAAAAACTTCCCCGTTGAACTTTATCGCAAAACGACGCATACAATGCGACCTTGTTTGCTAATTAGCCACTAATTAATTTGATTAAGAAACAAAGCGACCTTGTTGCGCGACTTCAGTCAACTTTCAAAGAGCTTTCCACCCACGTTATAAGTGTCTGCCGTATCCAGACATTACGCCAACAAGTGCAAACTGCACGGCTCAAAACATTACACCAACAAGTGCAAATTGCACGGCGTAAGACATTACGCCAACAACACGTGCAAATTAAACGAGGCAGACATTACACCAAGTGCAAGTTGCACCGAGCAAGACATTACGCCAACAAGTGCAAATTGCACGGCGCGAGACAATACGCCATAAAGTGCAAACTGCACGGCGCGCCTAGACCAGTAGGCTTACAGGTGAGACCCTGTCTCACTTTACCCAGAAACTGAGCAATAATCGCAACTAACTGTTTGCGATGGTTCTCGACGTGGTTCAACCCGTTGGACCCATCTATGCTGCAGGTATCTATGGTGCGTC
Source organism: Norana najaformis (assembly GCA_964023275.1). Lineage (NCBI taxonomy): Eukaryota > Metazoa > Annelida > Clitellata > Crassiclitellata > Hormogastridae > Norana > Norana najaformis. The sequence goes on from OZ029919.1 coordinate 31,090,028, forward strand.
ATGGACACGAGGTATCTACGGCGAATTGGATAGCTATCCCCTGTGGAGGGTGGCGACATCTAGTGAGGTTCGGAGAAGGTCGACGGTTTCCGGTTCGTGGTGGCGTGGGAAGAACTGGATGTCCAAGGGACGATCGGGAATCGTGAAGGGCATGTGGATCATCCCGAGAGGATGGTGACTGGATTTGTCGGCGCATGTCAGGCGATACTTCTGGACGACCTGTAGACAAACCAGATCAGCTAAACATTTCTTGTGTTAAGATTCGGATTTCTGATCAAGTTTATTAGAATAAGATTTTTAGAATCAGATTAGGAGAGTCAGATTATTAGAATGAGAGTATTAAAAGAAGCGTATTAGAATGAGATTGTTAGAATAAGATCATTAGAATAAGATCATTAGAATAAGATCATTAGAATAAGATCATTAGAATCATGGCCAACATGAAAGCCAAAGCAATAGCCGGTTCAGATGGCAGATTACAACGAAGGAGGTAAGTTAAGGTAATGTAAGATAAGACGAGGTAAAGTATGAAATGATAAGTAAGGTACGGTATGTTTTGTTAGGGTCGAGATGGACCGCACAAAGGCGCTATGTATGTAACGCCTTTTTTGTTCACAGCGCGCTATATAAATAACCAGATACATACACAGATAAATTCGTCTGTGTCTTCCCTTTAGTACCAAGATAGCCACTTGGAGGGAATACTTACAGCAATAACAGCCGTGTAGATTCCCTGCTCAGCGAGCCGTCGACCTGGACAGGCGCGCAGTCCGTGACTGAAGGGCAGGCAGAGGTAGGCGTTGTCCTGGGGCCAGTTGCTGCCCATGCTGGCCCTCTCGTCCCTCAACCACCTCTCCGGATGGTATTCGAGAGGTCGGGGGAAGTACTCCTCCATCCTCGACGTGGCTGCAAGATTGGCGAAGATGAAGACCTACACCGGAAAAAAGATGACAACTTTATACTTCTTGCACTCGTAATAGTAATCGTAAACTTAAAACTTTCTAAAGAGCTACTTAAAAGCTAAGCGCAGGGCACCAGCTTATTCTCGGGCGCTGCGTCGAGTCAGAGGGGTTGTCCAAAGATTCCATGTCTAGAACAAAGTCTGGTAGCTAGAAACGCAGAGAGAAAGAGGACAGAGAACCTGTTATGGTGGGTGCTAAGATTATTATTTTATTATTCCTCTGTTATTTGACCGAGGTAATGACGTAGAATTTTCAGAGGGAGTAGAGTCGATTTCAGAGGAAACAAACCTTCAACAAAGCAACAATTCTAAAAAACGATTAGCCTTTGAGACACGACCGTGAGGCAAACAAGAGTAATGCACTTGTTATACATGTAAACAATCTGTCTAAAGATCGTCCTGAGGTCTTTGAACTTTATCACTACTTAGGCCATGGTAAGCTGCGCCTTAGAGAGCTACTTACAAGCGCTGAACTAAAGTGTCTCGACACGATTTTCTTAATTTCACTGCGCACGCCTGTGTCTTACGAGGAAAGCTAGACGGCCAACGTCACTTACCCCCTTGGGAACTCGATATCCGCTGAAGATGGTGTCCTCAGGCATGACTCTTCCTGAACCACCAAAGACCGGATAGTGAAGCCTAAAGGAGCAACGTACAGCAACCACTCTTAATAAAATCGACACGTGACATGCAGCATCATACAAGAGAGATCATGTGTGTGTGTGTGTGTGTGTGTGTGTGTGTGTGTGTGTGTGTGTGTGTGTGTGTGTGTGTTGTGTGTGTATGTATGTATGTGTGTGTGATCATACTTCAGTGCAGTTATATCAAAAAGAATCTAGACCAGTAGGCTTACAGGTGAGACCCTTTCTCCAATCCAATCCAATCCAGCACAGTGCACAAAAACTCTACTCAGCCTACTATAATTTAAAATCCATTCAGTCTCCAAATGGAATCCAGTCTTAGCCAGTTCCATCCAGTTCAATCTGATTAACTACTACCTTACTTTATCTTACACAACCTTGTCTTAATTTACCATACTTTACCTTATCTTACCATATCTTACCTTACGTCCACGAGCGTAATGTATCTAGTCATTTCTACAGCGCCAATTCAGAAAAGTGAAAGTACATTCCAGACCTGACTACGCTACACTACACGTCTTAACTCTAGGCTATATTACACTACACTGTGTTGACGGGCTGCTTACCTGAAGGACTCCTTAAGGCAGGCTTTGAGGTATGTCATCTTCTGAAGGGTATCAAAGGTTGGAACACCATCGGATGGCAGGTGCTCTTGAATTTCCCGGTAGAGTATTTCTTGTTTATCTGGGTTGGAAGCGAGATTGTGCAGGAAAAACGCCAGCGTATTCCCCGTCTGTACGGATAACATGTTCACACACAATGTAAACGTAAACGTAAATGTAAATGCAAATGTAAATGTGCGTGTTTTTCTACAGCGACGGTATGACCCCGCTCATTTTTCAATGAATTTATCGGTTGAGACCTTCACCACTGCTGCCTGTTTGAATGGGCGCCACTCCAGTTAAGGTTCCCGTGTACGGACCGTGCAAACCCGAGAATCAAATCTCTGAAATATAGCCACTATCGGTATGCGAACGGGCATCATCACTTACAGAGGCGCCTTGGCGTACGCGTTAACCAATCAAGCTAACCAGGCCAATCTTAATCTTACTTTTTGACAATGAAGTCACACAGTAAGATTAAGATACTCATTCAGTTGTAAAGTGTCTGAGACTTGGGAAATCTTAGCACACTGTCTAATTAGTATAAGCTGTCTGCTGTTAGGCCTATCATTTGATTATTGCCATAAGCTGTATTATATGTAAGCTTACAAATTTGAAATCATTCTGTAAATCGTAGTCGTACACATTCCGATAGAATACGTTTTGCTATAATGCTGGTAATTGTTATCATCATTATAATTTATTGTCATCATCACCTTTATCGTGATTATCATCTACTATTACCAGAATTATTACAATTTCTTCTTCAAATTTGTCCTTATCAATGCTCGGGATTGCAATTATCATTGATAATAGTTGGTTTCAATTCGGTTGCGTAGTAAGTTAAATATGAGAAGATAAGTTAGGGTTAGGTTCAAATGAAGAGGAACAAGAGAAGGAGTGAAGAAGGAAGCAGAATTGGAAAGGAAAAAGAGGAGAAGAAGACGGAGAAGGAAGATAAAAAATGATGAGCAGAAGAAGAGGAGGATGGGAGGAAGAATGGAGAAGAAAAAGGACGAGATGAAAAGGAGGAGGAAGAGAAGATGAGGGAAACAGGATGGATAGATGAGGAGCAGGAGGTGGATTGGGGAAGAAAAAAGAGAGGAGGAGAAGAAGGAAAAGAAGATGAGGCGGATGAATCAAGAAGGAAGAGGAGGAGGAGAAAAGGGTAGGAAAAGAAGAAAGGAGGAGGAAGAACAGGAGGAGGATTAGAGTCGTACCGAGTCGATGCCAGTTCGGAACAGGGCCATGACTAGATTGACGGCCAGTTCAGGCGACACCCTCGGGTCACTGCTTAGCATCTCAAAAACACACAGTGCCTGTTCGTCCAACACATCCTCGGCAACAGCAGCATCAACCTCAGCCTCAGCAGCAGCACCAGCATCAGCAGACAGTCGTCCGGATGAGAACGGACATCCCCTTCCGTTGCCACTACGTACAGTAGTGACTCCTGTCGAGCTGAGCTGTCGCGCCATCTCGCGTCGCTTACCGGCAGCACGAGCTTGAACGGCCTTGACGTACTTGCTCATGATCCTAAAATAATTTTTAAAAATTATTATTATTACTACTACTACTACTACTACTACTACTACTACCACTACTCCCACTACTACTACTACTTCTACTACTACCACTACTACTACTACTACTACTACCACTACTACTACTACTACTACTACGACTATTACTATTATGTGGCTGGCTGGCCACAAGGCTTGTCTTAGATGGGAGTTATAATTAATAATTTTATTTCGATGATTAACAGATTATGTAACAGTTTCCTATTTGGTTGTTCTTGTCGCTTCAGTTTGTTTCAGGTATTTTAACGATTTATTGTTTAATTCAAATTAATATAGTTAAGAACTTTTTTTTGGTCAACATCCCTCCACCCGCCGTCCAATAATTGAGTCCCCTTGCAAGCCGCTGATCAAAGAGATGTCTTGTCTTTCAAAGCAGAATTTATTAGATGTGTTGGATGAGAATTGCCAACAGGGAGTACCGATACGAGAAGTAGAATGGTGGTGAAAAGAAAACTCGTAGTTGTCTTGTCTTGCATTGTCTTGTCTTGCATTGTCTTGTCTTGCATTGTCTTGTCTTGCATTGTCTTGTCTTGCATTGTCTTGTCTTGCATTGTCTTGTCTTGCATTGTCTTGTCTTGACTTGTCTTCAGCCGTCCTCGAGCCGAGGATTGGCTACACCGCGGACAATTTTGTGCCATCTGCTTCTGTCCCTTGTCTCCCGTAATAACTGGTCGAACGATAACACTGGCCAACAGAAAAAAAAATTTTTCTTGTTGCCTTCGGTTTTAGACCTGTTCTTGGGGTAATTTTGGGCGCTGATTCAGAAAATGTCATTGGATTGAGTGCATCAGGTCTAGTTTCTGAGATATCGTCGATTTTGTAAAGAAAACCCAGTCCACTCTTTAAACGATGTCTTTGGCAAAACTAAAATGTCATAATAAGCTTTATTTATGGCTAATTATAATTCTTGCTGATTCATATAATGCCTACATCCTTATAATGTAAAATCAGCATATCTTGCCGCGTGCTGAGATATTGCTGATTCAACGAAATAACTATTCCGTAGCCTACAGCTTACTCAGCACTAAATTCATGGCCTCATTTAGAATTTATTTGTGCTTATACAGCGTTTCATGGTTTCGAACTATGTAAATAGATTATGCTGAAGTCAGCATTTATAGCCTATATAAACCGCCTCCTGAAAGCTAGAGCAGCCGCAGACGTCTTAGGGCATATTAAGAGTTGGTCGCAAGAACAATCTGTGAATGTGAGCATTAAATAACTACATGTTCTTACTATTTTTAGGTTAGTCATTTAATTCCTCAGATGCGAACATCCTTAAGGTTATGGCTACTTCCAGACGGAGCTGCATTAACCATCCAGACATATTCTGCTACATTTGTGGGGAATACACACTAAAAGCAAACAGGAAACCGATTTCTGAGTTTGTAAAACGAGCATATGTAGGTTATTTTGGTGTCAAACTTGGAGATCAAGATAAGCAATGGGCTCCTCATACAGTATGCAAAACTTGTATTGAACAATTGCGCCACTGGACAATTGGAAAGAGAAGCTGCCTGAAATTTGGTGTACCGATGGTTTGGAGGGAACAGATAAACCACTTCGACGACTGTTACTTTTGTATGGTTAATATCATAGGCATCAATCGAAATAATCGTCACAAGTTGTCTTACCCTGATATACCTTCAGCCAGGAGACCTGTTCCGCATTCGGATATTGTACCAGTTCCACCTTTTCGCGAACTACCTCAGCTCTCAGACGATGACACTTGCATGTCCAATATCGGACAAGATGACGAAAGTGAAGAAAGTGGGGGCAGTGACAGTGATTTCCAATCAACTTCACACAGTGAACGTTTTGACCAAAAAGAGTTGAGTGATCTGATCAGGGACTTAAATCTTTCCAAAGAGTCCTCTGAATTGCTTGCGTCCAGACTAAAGGAAAAGAATGCACTTCAGCCTGGAACGAAAATTACAATTTATAGAAACAGAGAAAAGGATTTGCTGCCATTCTTTACCGAAGACAACAACCTAGTATTCTATAATGACATCAGCAACTTATTGAAGAAAATTGGTCTGTCGGATTACAGCCCAGATGAGTGGCGTCTTTTTATCGACAGTTCAAAACGTAGTCTGAAATGTGTGCTTTTAAATAACGGCAACAAATTTGGTTCTATTCCAATCGGTCACTCCACCAGGATGAAAGAAGAGTACAATGCTATCTCTTTAGTACTGGAAAAGATAAAATACAAAGAACATCAATGGGTAATTTGTGTAGACTTGAAGATGGTAAATTTCCTCCTTGGTCAACAAAGTGGCTACACAAAGTATCCCTGCTTTTTGTGTCTTTGGGACAGTAGAGCCAAGCATGAACATTGGACAAGAAAAGATTGGCCTTCGAGGAAAAACATGGTGGTTGGAGCTCAAAATGTAATCAAGGAATCTTTGGTGGCACGAGATAGGATCATACTGCCACCACTACATATAAAGCTAGGCCTGATGAAACAATTTGTCAGGGCTTTGAATAAAGAAGGTTCATGCTTCGAATACATAGTACACAAGTTACCAGGAATTACAATGGAAAAATTGAAGGCTGGAATCTTCGATGGTCCACAGATCAGGCAACTTATGAATGACCCACTTTTCATACCATCAATGAATGAAATCGAATCTTGTGCCTGGTCTTCCTTTGTTCTTGTAACTAAAAATTTTCTTGGCAACAAGAAGGCAGACAATTATGCACAACTAGTAGAGGATATGCTTCTTCATTTCAACAAGCTTGGCTGCAACATGAGCATTAAAGTCCATTATCTCCACAGTCACTTAGATCGCTTTCCAGAGAATCTTGGTGACTTCAGCGAAGAGCAAGGTGAAAGATTTCACCAAGACATCAAAACAATGGAAAATCGATATCAAGGAAGATGGGATGCACACATGATGGCAGACTATTGCTGGAATATTATGCGCGATTGTTCCGGCAGATGCCACACTCGGAAATCGTACAAAAGGAGCTTCTTCGGTGTCGAATGACTTGAAATTTTTATAACAAACTTGTTCTGTTTGGTATCATATAAGTACAGTTTCAGGTACTACCATTTTCTTTTAAGTATTTGTATTATTATGTTTATTTAGTGTATCACATAATAAATTGAGCACTACATAATTATAGCTATAGCCTTATGTTTTATGGGCGAGCAGAGGCAAGGACTTGTATATGGCATAATGTTCTATATCTCGAAAACTAGACCTGCTGGGAGAAAACTGGTGCCTTTTCTGGAATCAGCAGGTCAAATATACCCAGAAACAGTTCTAACATTTGAGGCAACAAATTATGTGTTGGCCAGTGTAATTCAGTCCACGACTTGATGTTGTCTATCCATGTCATCTTGGGCCTTCCCCGAGCTCGGGATCCAGAAGTTGTGCCTTGGACGATTTCTTTCTCTAAACAGTCTCCACTCTTTCGTAGCACATGCCTGAATTACGAAAGCTTCCTCTTTTTTATTAATCCAAGCAGACTACTCTCTACTCCTAACCCGTAGTTACTGAATTGATATTCACCTGTATATTTCACCTGTATATTTCACCTGTATATTTCACCTGTATATTTCACCTGTATATTTCACCTGTATATTTCACCTGTATATTTCACCTGTATATTTCACCTGTATATTTCACCTGTATATTTCACCTGTATATTTCACCTGTATATTTCACCTGTATATTTCACCTGTATATTTCACCTGTATATTTCACCTGTATATTTCACCTGTATATTTCACCTGTATATTTCACCTGTATATTTCACCTGTATATTTCACCTATATATTTCACCTGTATACTTCTAGTGTTGTTATTGTTGTTATCATGGTTGTTTTGTAGGACTACTTTCTTGTTGTGGTGACGTGTTGTTGTTGCATATTATTTTGATTAGTTTATGTGCATTTATTATTTTGATGAAGAGTGTTATTACTGTCTCATGTTGTCGGCGGCTCTTTCGAATCGTCGATACATCGGCGTTCGCAGGTATTGAAACCAGGGAAAGTTGAACATGCAGCTGCGGAAGCAGAAGAGAGTCTCGGAGATGGCGGCAGCTAATCGTCGCGCATTCTCTGTATCTTCGCCAAAAGCTCCGACACGATCTCCAAAGCAAACGGCGCCAATGGCTGAAGACAACAAAGAGATTCATGAGAAGGAAGTAGGGGAAAGACTGAAGAGGATCAGGAGGAGGAAGGTAAAAGGAATAAGAGGAAGAGAAATAAGAGAGGGAATACAAGGAGGAGGAATAAGGGCTGGGAGCGAGGAAGAAGAAGGAAGAGAACGAGGCGGAAGAGGAAAGGAATAGGAGGAGGAGTAAGAGAATAGAAGAAGGAGAATGAGGAGGAAGAAAAGAAAGAGGCTAGGGAAGAGGAGGAAAAGAACTGAGGAGGAATAGGAATAGGAGGAGGAAGAGGATGAATGGGAGGAGGAAAGAAAGGTATAAGTAGGAATAGGAGACGAGGAGGAATAGAAGAAGAAGGAGGAGGAATAACAGGAGGAGGAACAGGAGGAGGAATAGGAGGAGGAATAGGAAGGCGATTCATAGAAGATCGTTATGCATGTATATCTGTCTAAGTATTCATGTATGCACTTGATAAATCGCGTTTTGAAAACCTCTCAAACGTTCCGAACATCAGCATCATAATCAGTTGCAGCAAAGACTCACATTCCATCGTGTACTTGAAGAGGTTTTCGTAGAGGTTGGGTACCAGCCCATCTCCTTGTCTCAGACCTCCGAGGTAGTCGGCGAAGTCTCGCGCCACTGGCATCTGCCAGCTGAGGTACTTGGCTGCTGCAACTGGGTGCATCATCAGCCGCTGGATGCATCCACGCTGCCTCGCCCACTCTGGACCATCTCTGCAGACAATAATTGAGTGCATAAGTGTACATGATTTTATATAGCGCCCGTATGCCCTCGACCATGTTAATTTTTCAATGAATTTATCGGTATGGCCTCGACCATGCTCCTTTTGCAATGAATTTATAGGGTGAGATCCTTTACCATCGCTGTCCGTTTGAATGGTTGCCACAACGTTTAAGGTCCCTTTGTACGGACAATGGGTTACTCATCGAATTATTATGATTTAGATCGTTAATTTACTATATAAATCAATCAATCAATAGCTTAATCATTTGACTGTTCATTGATCAAATCATGCAGTGACAAAATCATTCAATACTGAATCTTGCAACCAATAAATCATTCAGCTATTCAGTCACTTAAGTATTCAATCATTCGATTATTCAATCATTTATTCGTTCAATCATTCAATTATTCAATAGCTCAGTTGTTCAATTAGGTCTATTCAATTATTCAATCACTTAATCGTTCAATCATTAAAGTATTCAATAACTTGATCGTTCAATCATTCAATCATTCAATCACTTGATAGATCATTCAAGTATTCAATATCTTGATCGTTCAATCATTCAATCACTTGATAGTTTAATCATTCAATTATTCAATCACTTGATCCTTAAATCATTCAATTACTCAATAACTTAATCGTTCAATCATTTACTGGCGAATATGTTCAATCGTCCAGTCTTGCCACTCACAGAAAGGCGAATCCAATGACTTTGTTGTTTCGCTTAAGGTAAGTCACTTCAAGGTTGGTAATCTTGCCACGACTTGGATACTTGCCCTCGAGGCGAAACATGGTGGCAAGATCCGACGGATCGAACAGATTGACCAACCACATCGACCCCAGTTTCTCTTTATAGATTTTCCCGTATTTCTTCATGTATGTCAGGCGATTTTCCAATATCTTCTCAAAACTGTAGGGACCTTCATTTAAACAAATATTTCGTCTAAGGATTATAAAATCTTCGATAAAACTGTATTATTCTGTTAACTTTATTTATTAAAGCAACACTTACAACTAAAGCAAGCGTCATCTTCAGCAACAAATGGTTCTGAATATGTTTCGTAATCGTAATTTCTAAAGCGCTACTTTAAAGCTAAGGGCAGGACAACAACTTATTCACGACCGCTGCGTCAAGTCAGAGGGGTAGTCTAAAGATGCCATTAGAAGAACAAGGTCGGTTGGGAACTTTGGATATGATGGACAGATAGGAAGGAAGGCAAGCAGACAGACATCCAGACGACGGATGAACGGACGGATAGACACAAGCATACACCGACACAGATACAGACATACACAAAAAGATGCTGGCAAACACACAGACACAGAGACGCGTGAGACAGACATAGGGACTGAAAACTGACAGGCATACGGACAGACACACAGACAGATACGGACAGACGGACAGACACACAGACAGATACCGACAGACACAAACACACGCAGACAGACATACACAAATTGTTTTCTATAATTCGAATAGTTTCTCTTGCTTTTCTCCTTACGGAGGTCGCTCTGTCAAGGCCGTTCTCGCTCTCACGCATGACAAACCGACACGCTCTACTGAACAGGCGCCAACAGATTGCCGAGCACGCATGGATGGTTGAATGGTTGGCTGGTTTTCTGCATGGCTGACTGATTTCATGGAGGTAACCGAGAACACGAAGAGAGTCTTAGTCTAACGTTTGAGGTCATTTCAACCATCACTCGATTGACAAAACGTCACCTGCACCGGCGTCTCCTGCAACTTAATGATCCTCAACTTCTTCTTCTCTTCCTTCTTCACCTCTTCCTCCTTCACCTCTTCCTCCTTCTGCTATTTCTCCATCACCTCTTCCTCCTTCAGCTTCTCCTCCTTCTCCTTCTCCTCCTTCTCTTTCTCCTCCTTCTCTTTCTCCTCCTCCTCCTCCTTATCCTCCTCCTCTTTCTTCTTCTCCTTCTTCTTCTCCTCCTCGTTTTCCTCCTTCTCCTCCTCCTTCTCCCCCTCCTTCTCCCCTTCTTCTTTTTTCTTCTCTTTCTTCTCCTTCTCCTCCTCCTCCTCCTTCTCCTTCTCCTATCCTTTCCTGCTTCTCCTACTCTTCTTCCTCCACCTTCTCCTATTTCTACCTCCTCTCCATGATTCATTGCAACGATGACCTCATCAAATCAGTCGATCTGTCTACGTGTCAACGTGACCCGTAAAAATACCTTTAAAATGTTAAAATATTATATGCACGATATATATATATATACAAACATACCTACAGACTTTAATACCTCACTTCATATATAGGTATATTTAGGTGAGTGGGCTTGTGGTGACACAGATGCGAATGGGCCGATGCAAAAAAACATGAGCAAGGCCAAGGGCCCAAGAAGCAAGGAGGAGGAGGAGGAGGAAGGGGAGAAGGAGGAGGAGGATTAGGAAGGGGAGAAGGAGGAGGATTAGGAAGGGGAGAAGGAGGAGGAGGAAGGGGAGAAGGAGGAGGGGAAGGAGGAGGACGAGGAAGGGGAGAAGGAGGAGGGTAAGGAAGGGGAGGAGGAGGAGGAAGGGGAGGAGGAGGAGGAGGAGGAAGAAGAGGAGGAGGAGAACGAAGGGAAGGAGGAGGAGGAGGAAGGGGAGGAGGAGGCGCCATGTGGAGAGGACACTGAGACACAGGAAGAAACAGACAAACAGCCATACAATCAGACAGACAAAAGAGGAGGATGAGAGCCTTGCATGTCTACCTGTTTGCAAGTTTTAATTTTATGTCTGTCTGTCTTTCTATCTCTGTATGTTTGTTTCTTTGTTGACTGTGTCGTTTTGCCTGTCTGTGTCTGTCCCTCTGTCTGCGTACTTGTATGCGTTGTGCTTACCGTGACTGAGTTACAAAAAGGTTGAAATACAAGCATGATTGCAGATCTAGAAGGAAACTTAGAGGCAGACAGCCATACATTTACAGGCAGTAGACAAGAAAAGCAGACAGACAGACAGACAGACATACAGACAGACAGACAGACATACAGGCAGGCAGGCAGGCAGGCAGGTAAGCACACAGGCAAAATGCAAGAAGACATACATACATGCATACGGACATACATACATATATACATACACATATACATACATACACACATTCATACATACATACATACACATATACACACATATATATATTTACATACATACATACACACATACATACATACACACATATATATACACACATACATACGTACATATATGCATACATACATGCATATATGCATACATTCGTACATACATACTCACATACATACATACACATACACACATATACACATACATATACACATGTATGCATACATACCTACATACACATACACACATGTACACATACACACACATACATACATACATACACACATACATACATGCACACATACATACACACATACATACACAGATGTACCTTTACATACACACATATATACACACATACACACATACATACACACATACGTACATACATGCATGCATGCTTACTGACAGACAGCCAGGAATGAACAGACAGTTCTTGCTTTCTTACCAAATTTGCTGTACTTGAGTGTGTTTCCGATGAGAGGAAGTCCTCTTGGGCCAGGCATTGATTCGAAGTTCTTGACGGCTGACCTCCTTTTGGCGACGTCGGTGACCTTGTCCATCATGTCCTCGACCTCTGGACCGTCAAGGACGTTTGCGTGGGCGTCATCGAACATCCGAAGCGACATCTTGCGAACGAAAGACCTCATCCCAAGACCAGCCTTTTTCGGTGAAAGGAGATTCATACCATACATCTGTAAACAAGACGTAGCTGATCAGGCGATGATTTCGTTGATTGCTTCGTTGATTGATTGGTTGACTGATTGATTGATTATTTGATTGGTTGTTTATTGACGTTTGTATTCAGTAAAATGTTTATTTTAGTATTTATTTAGATTATTTATTTATTTATTTGTTTGTTTGTTTCTTGAGTTAGAAGTGATCGCATAGGAATGACAAAATTATATTAGGGGCATAAAGTTATACATCTCTAAAAATTCAGGCCATATTCCAGTTCGCAAATTTACTTAGTATGTTATCTAGACCTTCGATTTTATTTGCTAAATTAATTAATTATTTATTTCAACGTTTATTGCAAGTTTCAAGAACATCGACGATGCCACTCACAGCCAGAAAAACTGTGAGCGAGTTACGAGTCTTACTTCTATCGGTTCAGACTTTACTGCCTGCCTGCCTGTCTGTCTGTCTGTTTGTCTGTCTGTCTGTCTGCCTACCTGTCTGTCTGGCTGCCCACCTGTCTGCCTGCCTGTCTGTCTGTCTGCCTGCCTGCCTGTCTGTCTGTCTGCCTGCCCACCTGTCTGTCTGTCTGGCTGCCTGTCTGTCTGCCTGCCTGCCTGCCTCTGTCTGTCTGTCTGTCTGCCTGCCTGCCTACCTGTCTGTCTGCATGTCTGCCTGTCTGTCTGTCTGTCTGTCATATAAACTAAACCCTAGACCCTACACATTTCGTCTCTGTCCTTTTTTCCTCTCGCAAGGCTTTCAACCACAAATGGCCGTCTGGATGACACGTGCTTTTTTACTAGCCAGACAACAAAGGCCTAAGCCGCCCATAATTGTGTCAGCTCTGAGCAGATATGCCACATTAAAAGAATACCAATAGACTTACGTAGGTCCAGATGTAGTAAAGATCCAGTGCTTAACGACAATGTTATGGCCGTTGACGTCGACCTTACCCTACCTTACAACAAGGCTGTTCGTCAGACAGGCTGTGGACCAAGATCTAGGCCCACCCCCAGCGTAGGCTTACGGTATAAAGAAACTCTATGTCTGGGACCTGAGTGGGGACGTCAGACTCTAGACAAGCTGGGTCACCCTCTACTTGTTCTGCCCCTCAGCTCGAGGGAAGACGTTTTGTTAGGACGGCTGGAACTTTGACCTAAGCAATAAAATGTAGGTCTAGAATTCAGTCCCCGACTGCAAACTTCTGCACAACTGTTTCCAATCCCCATCTCTTATTCATTCGATAGCCACAGAGCACCACAGATTACGTAAAATGTAAATGTAAAATGTAAATGTAAAATGTAAATGTAAAATGTAAATGTAAAATGTAAAATGTAAATGTAAAATGTAAATGTAAAATGTAAATGTAAAATGTAAATGTAAATGTAAAATGTAAATGTAAAATGTAATGTAAATGTAAACAATGCATTTGTTAAAGCGCCGTATGGCCATCGGGTGAGCGAGAAATCGTAGGCGTGGGTGACTGGTCTACAGCGGCCAGGCTGCGATGGAAGCAGAATAATGATCAGCTATGATTAATGCAGCCATGTATGTCTGTATCTGTGTATGTATGTCTGTCTGTGTCTAGACGCTTATTGTATGTATGTATATATGTATATATGTCTGTGTCTAGACACTTTATGTATGTATATGTATGTATGTACGTATGTATGTATGTATGTATCTATGTATATATGTATGTACATGTATGTATCTATGCATATGTGCATGCATGTATGCATGTATGTATGCATGTATCTATGTATATATGTACTGTATGTATGTATGTATATATATGTACTTGTATGTATCTATGTATATATGTGTGTATGTATGTATATATATGTATGTATTTATGTATTTATGTATGTATGTATGTGTGTATGTAGACACTTAATGTATATACTATATCTGAATCTAGACACTTTACGTAGCGCCGTTTAAACCTATGATTAGGTAAACACCATCACATCACTCCTGGTCTCAGGTCAATTGATTGGGCTAAAATACCTGAACAAATACAATGCAAAGTCCTATCATTTACCTACAGCACACTTCAGTCCTCCCAACCCTACCCCCATCTTCGTCAGTTATCTACAATCCAACGACTAACTAGTCCTTACATATGGAAATCGCTCAGTAGCTATAGCTGCCCCACCCTCTGGAATAAACTCCCGCAATAATTTCGACAATTATCTGGCCTATCCTAAGAACTCAAAAACATTTCACCCCTTGCAATCTTTGCGTTGCTTTTCAAAACTGAAAACACTCCTATTTCATATTACATTATCCTGGCTTACCTTAGCTTATCTTATCTTACCTTAGCTAAACTTAGCTTACCTTACCTTACCTTACCTTATCGTGCAATACATTACCCTGGCTTACATTGCCTTATCTTACCTTGCTTTACATTATCCTACCTTACCTTGCCTTGCCTTACCTTACCCTGGTTTACCTTACCTTAACTTACCTTACCTTGAAGTTCGTTATTTCTGAGTTAAGTTTTTAGATAAGGCAGCAATTGAAGTACGACCGTCGATCGTGTATGCTGAGAGCGGGAGAGCGAAGTCCTCAAAATTTTAAATAAACCGACGGCGATTTGTTTCTTTAAGAACGAAAACAATGGTAACATATGTGAGGGAAACTGGGGCAAGTTGGGCCCACGATCGGTTTTTGCCTTATTGCCAAGACAATGGAAATCCGTTATCCAATGCCATCAAAATCAGGGATTTCAGAGTAGCATGCAAATTTCAGTAATACTATGGGTAAATTGACGATAATGGCGACAACTACGGCAACATATACAGCGAATCAATAATAAGATGATCTTAATCATCCGAGTCTACCTGGCTAACTCTGTAGTTGTTTTTGAGTCTACCTGGCTAACTTTGTAAGTGTTTTTAAGTCCACCTGGCTAACTTTGAAGTTTTTATTGAGTCTACCTGGCTAACTTTGTAGTTGTTTTTCAGTCTACCTGGCTAAGCTAACTATGAAGTTTTTATTTAGTCTACCTGGCTAACTTTGTAGTTGTTTTTCAGTCTACCTGGCTAACTTTGAAGTTTTTATTTAGTCTACCTGGCTAACTTTGTAGTTGTTTTTCAGTCTACCTGGCTAAGCTAACTTTGAAGTTTTTATTTAGTCTACCTGGCTAACTTTGTAGTTGTTTTTCAGTCTACCTGGCTAAGCTAACTTTGAAGTTTTTATTTAGTCTACCTGGCTAACTTTGTAGTTGTTTTTCAGTCTACCTGGCTAACTTTGAAGTTTTTATTTAGTCTACCTGGCTAACTTTGTAGTTGTTTTTCAGTCTACCTGGCTAACTTTGAAGTTTTTATTTAGTCTACCTGGCTAACTTTGTAGTTGTTTTTCAGTCTACCTGGCTAACTTTATAGTTGTTATTAAGTCTACTTGGCTAACTTTGAAGTTCTTACAGAGGAGCAAGAATCGCATTAGAGGGGGAAAGAATATTCTAAAAGTAAAGGCCACTTATCTTATTGAATTAATTAAAACAGAAAAAAGAGCGAGTTGATTAAGAGCGCGAATGACGATCAGAATTATTATTTGTGTTATTACCCTACTCGCGAGTTTTCATTTGTCGTTAGAGCCCTTGAGAAGTTCCTACTATGCGCAATATGAATTATTAGCTTCACAGATCAGACGATATCTCACCGCAGTAGTTTCTAGGTTGCGATGAAGAAGCTGCAAAAGGGTTTCTTCTCTTCAAGTTGCGATGTATCAGATGTATCAGAGTTTCCGGAGATTGTCTCTAAACAAACTTTAGCAAACTTTGCGTAGTTTCTTCCCTTTATCACTTCAACAGACCGGCTGTTGATGCAGGAAAACAGACCCGCTGTTTACCTCAAGAAGCCCAGAAGAACTCACAACAGAGGCCTTTGTAAACGGCTTAAGTAGGCCTACCTAGAAAACCTGAATGACCTCGTCCAGCCAATCAGGACATCGCACGCACTCCAACGGACCAATCAGAGGCGCGCCTGATAGGTGGGGTATTCGTGTCAACAGAACCAGACCCATTTTTTAGATTACAGGAAAGCATTCGATATTGTTTTCGACGGCCTTTGGGGTTTTATAACCGATCGATTGAAACATCACGTGTCTTTAAGAGTCGTTTGAATGTGCCGCATCTGTCTTTATCTTCTTCGAAGCGTAACAAAACCGCGTCTTATCGGTTTGCCTTAACTACGCGTCGTCGCGTTAAGTTAACGGCCCTGTGCAGTTTTAATTATTCTCTTAGGGTACTAAAACTCTTGGCTTGGGGCAATTACAGCGAAATAGTCTATAAAAATCGAATGACCTCGTCCAGACTCTAGGATTCCCATCTGCTGGGTAAGTGGTGTCTGGTGTATTTTTAATACGAGATCATATTCAATAGGTTCGTGTAACCACTAGATAACCTTAACAGTGGTAACTTTACGTAAAGCGTTAAGCCTGAGGTTTATATAGCGCATGTTATATACCGAACATTTACCTAGAGATACTGTTTACCAAAATCATCCCATTTGCTACGCCATCCGTTGGCGTTTAGAAAATAGTGTATCGGTGAACTCTATCAGCCGTTCGCACCTAAGCTAATCTAAAAGACTTATATAGCGCCGTTTTTATAATGACCAAGGCATCAGTCGATCAAAAATCAATCAATCAATCCAAAATCATAATCCGTTGGAGAAGCGGGTCGAATTCCGATAGGTCAGAGAAACCAGAAGCGAGGCTCTAGTGGGTAAGCAAATTGAAAGAGATGTGTCTTTAGTTTAAACCTGAATAAATGAAAGCATCAGGCTTCCAGCAACCGAACAACTGTCTCCTGATGAACTAGAAAACCAAACTACTATAATGCAACTGTGGACGCATATGGACACTGAGACAATTTCACAGATGACATGGGAAGTTTAGCACTGCAATGGTTCGCGTTATATGGAAAGGATCTACTCAACACTAATGTCTGCTCACTTATCCGAACTCATTGATAACCACATTCAAACTCCGAAAATCCTCTCAACTGCACGCCCAAACTCATCAACACATAAGCAACTGCGTACTCATATTCACAGAAAAAACCAGCTGCCCACCCATATTCGTACCAGTAACAAATGCCCAGCCACAATCATCAATAAAAAACAACTGCGCACACATATTCATAAAAAAACTACTTGTCTACGCTCTTCAAGAAAACAAGTTGAAACAGCAACTACAAATCCATATTCATATTATATTATATATTATTATATTACATTATATCATCTCATATCATATTATATTATTATATTATTATATTATTATTATATTATTATTATATTATTATTATATTATATTATATTATATCATCTCATATCATATTATATTATTATATTGTTGTATTATATTATCTTACATGATATTACATGATATGATATCATATGATATGATATATGATGTATTACATTATATTACATTACATTACATTATATTATATTGTGTCCCGTTAATAGACCATGCAGATAACATCCCTAACACGTGTCCTTTCCAATTACATGCCTGCCCTGGTCTCGTCTACTTCTTAAACCGTGTCTCTCCATTTTTTCATTAAAAATAACCAAAGGGTTTTGTAGAACCTGGGAAACTCTAAGAACTCGAAAATGCATAAAACTCGCACCAGACGATTACTGCGAAGAGCGACACGAACCACAAAACGTCAGTTCGTTTTTCACTCGCATTAAATTTTGCACAAAAATTATACCTTACTGTATATGAAGCATAATACGGTTGCACACAAGGGACAGTATTTACGATGCCCTAGCAACCTTGGTTGCGTCTTGGGGGAGATGGAACCGAAGGGCTGAATAAAGTTAAAGGCGGCGTTCTCCACACTCATGTTTGGTGCAAAATACGTTCCGTTGAGAATTTCTTATTTCGTATTTCTCCCTCTCTATACCCTCCTTTTTGTTCCTTTCTTCCTTCTTTCTTTCCTTCCTTCCTTCCTTGCTTTCTTGCTTCCTTCCTTCCGTCCTTCCATCCTCTATCTATCTATCTATCTATCTATCTATCTATCTATCTATCTATCTATCTATCTATCTATCTATCGATCCATCCATCCATGCCCTAGCAACCTTGGTTGCGTCTTGGGGGAGATGGAACCGAAG
>OZ029919.1:31111060-31241060 GCA_964023275.1 Norana najaformis
AAAAATAATAACAATACCTTCCTGTTTGATACACAAGAATCTAGTAACACGAACAGGCTTCGAACTCTATGTGACTATGGAATCTTTAGGTCAGAGGACACCCAATCTCGTGTCCCCACCACCACCACCACCACCACCACCACCACCACCACCACCACCACAACCACCACCATCACCACCACCACCACCACCACAACCACCACCATCACCACCACCATATCCTTTCCATTCTACCCGCCCACGACTTCACCACCTTGCTTGCGCACAAGTCAGCGCACATACGACATCTGCCAACAGGTGTCGCCTCTGTAGGTAGATTTTATTACGACAGTCGGACGAGTTGAAGGCAGAATTGCAAGCGTATACGCAAGCAAGAGATCATGTATAGCCACGCATACGCATTGCATAGACAATATCAGACACATTATGCAATACACATAACCATGTGTGACATATAATTATGTATATACGTGTGATAACTACATATATATGTGTGTATATATATATATATATATATATATATATATATATATGCAACGTACAGACGTAGTTAACACACAAACATCTGTCTGTTTAAAGTTCAATATCGAAATCTACGATTAAAGTCCATGTAATAAAAATTACTATGGCGAAATTCAATCTGTGTTTTGAGCCTTATATAAGGTTGCACAAGTCAATCAAACATTTCTTGGTATGTGATACTATACGGCTTTTGACACATAAACCAGAATCGGTCCACAGAAGTATTTGGTTCATGTCTAGCCAGCAGTGTTATTACAGAAAGTCAGGGATTTGGGGGAAATGCTTGGCAATCTCAGAGAGCGTAATGTAATGTAATGTAACAAGCACTTATATAGCGCTCTTCAAGTACCTCTCAAAAGCGTGAGTTAAAAGTGTTACAACCGTCAACTGTGTTCTGCTTTCTGTGAAAATATCATTGCCCTACACGCGTCTATCTACCTGTCTGGCTGTTTGTCTGTCTGTCTGACTGTCTGTCTCTGTGTCTGTCTGTCTATCTGTCTGACTATTTGCCTGTCTGTCATTAATTTTATGCGTTTGTTCAGAATGTTATATATTCATCATCATTGTCGTCGTCGTAGTCATGTTCAACAAAAACATTATCGTCGTCGTCATCAAAATCAACTTCATCATCATCATCACAAGCATCATCATCTTACATATCATCATCATAGGTGTAATCATCGTCTCCATCAATCACTATAATCATCATCATCATCATCATCATCATCTTCAATATTATTTATTATTATTATTATTATTATTATTATTATTATTATTATTATTATTATTATTATTATTATTATTATTATTATTATTATTATTATTATTATTATTATCACCATCATCAACATCATCATCATTATCATTCACTCATTATCCCAACCTTGACATTTCACTGACTTTACAGCCCCCACAAAACCAGTCATGCGCAGAGCCGTAATAGACGTCTAGAGGAGGCTTCAGAAGAGAACCATAAAATGCGTATCGTGACAAAAGTGTCCAAACCATCGACGCTCGGATTATAACCCACCACCATCAAACAAAGGTCAAGTGGGGCATCGAGCGCCGAATTTATACGCCCAAAAACTACAGCACCTGGTGTCATGACATGACCTGACATGTAATGACATGACGTGAGATGATGTTACCTAGGCGTATGGTTCACTATGAATGACTTTGCACCGGAAATCAGAGCTTCTTACGCGAGTTTTGTAACTGCTTCAAATGTGGCTGGCCTCAGACCACTTAGGCCTACTTCCACGGCACGAAGTGAAATTATAGCTCCTTTTCAACGCACTTGAACAGTGTCCTAGTTAGCACTGTGGGGCACGGTAGCATATTGGATAGAGCGCTCGGCTTGTAACGCGGAAAGTAGGGGTTCGAGCCTCCTCCGAGACGGTTACTGTGTAGGGACCTTGAGCAAGTCCTTCACTCACAATTGCTCGGCGCCATCGACTGATACTTAGTCATTAGATAGTGGCGCCTAATAAATGCGGAAAATAATAATAATAATAATAATAATAATAATAATAATAATAATAATAATAACAATAACAATAATCATTGTTAGGGTCATCTAAATCTGGAATCGTCTCCTTCTGGATATGCGTGTCCTACTGGACAGGGACGCTACCTGTGGCTGAACATATGAACGTCTGAAAGCTGTTGTGTTTCTCCGGAGCTGGGCTGTGTAATCGTAATCGTAATCCCAAGATTTCTACAGCGCCCAACGAAAGTCACGTCACGGGGACTAGCTTATTTACAGGCGCTGAGTCAAAATAAAATCGATAGGCAAAAGAGATCGGTTCCAGGTCAAGATCCAAAAGTCAGGCAGAGAGAGAGAGAGAGAGAGAGAGAGAGAGCGTGGCAGCTACGGTGTGTGGTGCTTGGGATTGGAGCGGAAAGAGAGATGAGAGGAAGAAGGGGAGTGTAGATATCCCGAGGAGGAGCTACGTAAATGCATGAATGAATGAATGAATGAATGAATGAGTGAGTGAATGCATGAATGAATGAATGAAAGAACGAACGAACAAATGAATGAAGGGAAACGGTTGCCCTATTTCTATGATATGCATAGGTAGACCGCAAGAGACGCTTCACACTGACCTGTACAAACATTTTGCGTATTAAAGTGTACCTCGTTGACCTAGTTAGTGTTGTCGCCTTTAAGGGTACGATGACCTGAGCCGTCTACTGCTTTCTTAATCACGTCTGTCGGATGTTACGTAATGTAATGTAAAAAGCATTTATATAGCGCCCTTCATTCTCTACGTACCACTTTTGCTCACGTAACATCCTATTAAGAGCACTGCTTGGCTGTAAAGGATCTGTTTTGTGCAGGGAAAAGGAAATCGATGGTGTGTTATATTGTATCAAAGGTTTCTGAAGCCGAGGAAAAAGTTCAAACCATTTGAGCGCCATGTCCTGGCAAGCACTCCAAAGCACAAGCGATGACCTATGCGAACCGTCATCCTCACACAGAAGCGCCCTGATATGCGCAATGACCGATGTAGCTTAGCAGGCCAGCTGGGATATATACATAGCACTATTTATTTACATATCGACTGATGCCTTGAGCATTATTACATTGGCGCTATAGAAGTTCTTAGATTAGATGGCATCGATTCAAGAGGAACTAATCAGCGGAAAATATTTATGTTAAATGTCATTAAGAAAAAATATTCCGTCATTTAGCAAGCAGCGATGAGATAACTATTTAATGTCACTAGTGGCAGGTTCCCACACACATGCTGAGACAAACTTATGGGTTCCCATCTTTGGTTGACAGATGACACTGAGTTCGGAACAGTTTTCTACCAACCTTGGGGTCTTTATGATTCGTTGATTACGAGAGATGTCTAACTAAAAAAAATAGGCTGACAGTAGAGGTTAATTGCAGATTAACTGTGGGAATCAATCATAGAGAATCCTTTGACATTCATTTTAGTTTACTTGGCGTGTCTATCTTTGATGCCGGCCATTTTACATTTACTATTTACAACTGCAATCTTTTCCGAAGTTAATGTCACAAGTGACAGCGCTAAACAAAAGGGCTACACAAAGTTTACCTTTCGATATTTCATTGCATATCTATGCAATGGATGTAAGCGTTAATTCAGCTTTGGTGTAGTAATATGCATGATTTTTGAGATTTGAAAATCCACAGTATAAATGTCCAGATTCAGACCTGCACAGAATGATTTATGGTTATCGGTAAAATAATTTGGGACGCTAAAACAATAAATTTTCGGCGATTTCAGGTAGATATCCATTGGCCGCATTGCAAAATGACACCGAGTACGCTGTGATGATACTCCATGTCAGTTAATTTTGAATTTAACCACCGTGATTGATGATTCGCACAACATAGATCGTAAATGTACACGGTTTTATATAGCAACCATACGGCCTCGACCCTGCTCATTTTGCAATGATCGGGTACGATCACGTGATTTTCAGCAACTACTAAGGGCGCTATATGTAAGTGCTGATATTAATACGTAAACTGAGTGAACTCGTCACTCTGATGCCGATTTTTTAAAGATCAAACGAATTTCTTGTGGTCGACATGGATCAGTAGGGCTAATGCAAAGCTTTAAGGCGTTCCAGTTAAAATGTAACTGCCTTTACACTTAAAGTGTACGTTTACCAGTTCAATCAAATCCCAGAAGCAAGAGGCTGTTGTGACTTTGTCTTCATGGCATCATTGAAAGACTCATGCTCAGCACTCTGCCATTCCTCTTCTTGATTGTTCATTTACACCTGCATTCCCTAGATGGCCACAATCGACACGTATTTGGCTTTCTTTGGGCGCTGTAGAAATCTCGGGATCACTATTACTCATATGTTAAACTAAAGGAAAGGATGTTGCTTGATTATTGGGTAACACCACCATGGACCACCGGGCTTAGCTCACGCTCCATAGTTGGCGCTCTGCAGATCAAAATGAGAGCCACTACTTTACACTGCACATTACACGCTGCTGTTTACTTGACATTCGCAAAGATTAGATTTATTTTAGAACAAAAACACAGTCAATGTTTTTGGTGTATGTTATACCTTGCAACAAAATGCGATTCACAAGTATTTCTGATTTTTAAACGACAAAGACAATTTTCATTCAAACAAAAAATTTCCAAGAAATTTTGGTTAGGTACAAGTATACGAATAAAACGTCTAACTGCATAGAACAAACATTGTGGAACTAGTCGACCATGTTTAACCAAGCAGTGGGAACCCAATCGGCTTAAACTTTAAACCCATTAGGCTACACCAGGGGTACATTGATATTACAGGAGTCTCAAAATGCATGATCACCACTCCTACAAGAACAAAATAAGCCAACGCTTTGTTAGTAGGCTGCGTTTGCAAACCATCCTTTTAGTTGCACTGTTTTCTCTCATACCACCCGAGGCTTTAGGGCAACAAAAATCGAGCACAACACGAGATTTCAAAGTCATTTTTTGCCATTACATAATCACCCACACTGCCGAAACATCTACGTCCTGCAACACGGAAACTAATTACGACCTCTTAGATAGAATTTACAATGTTTATTAGACCAAGATAATAATGATCGCCAGGCTCTGAATGGAGAACAGTTGTCTCTGCACAACAGTCTTTGCTGCGGTTGGACCTAAACGTTGTCAGCCGACGATCAGACCCACTCCGATGCGGTAGGCCCCCTTGACATGGTTGGCAAAACCGCTCAACGCAAAAGTAAATGGTAAAGGCGGCAGCTTCTTTTCCATGACAGCACCAACGCACCAGTTTGAATCGAACTGACCTTGAAAACATCACAACACACAAACGTCAATGTTTAACCTGACCTTATCAACGTCTAACCTGACCTATTTTCCGTGTAACCTGACCTTATCTAACACAAAACTTCTCTAGCACCATTGCACACACATGGCATCAATCAATGGTTATTTTAAAGTGAAAGGGTTCTTCTAGTATATGTAGTTCAAGCCCAGTTTTAAGAAAATAGGTGACCCTGATAATGGAACTTGTTATCCCTTGTACTTACCTTTGGATGCCCAACAATATTATGTCCCTTGGTCTCACCTTAAGATGTCTGGCAATATTTTGTTTGAATGAACTGTTATACCGAGTGCTGTTTGGTACTCAACTGAAAAGGTATCACTAAAGTCGTTACAATGAAGCACATTGTAACAATGGTTCTTGGTGTATGCAGAAACAAATGTCCACATAAAATATTGACTGTAAGTAAGTAGGAGGTGTATTACCTCTGAAAGTAAGATTTGCTTTTGGCAGTTCGAGCTGATATCCTAACGTAGCGGTGCATTCCTGTGTCCTCAGGCTGCCTTCCAATTCAACTCCTATTTGCAACGATTCGTTGGCCTTTTGATGGTAACATACGTGAACTCCACCCGCCATTGGCGTCAGGCTCGTACTGACTTGGTAATTATCTCCTGATTGGCAAACACAATCGTATTATTATTATTTTGGTTCTAATTACTGTAAGTTTCTTTAAAGTGGACTAAAAATATTTAATATTGTGTATATGGTAGTAAAGTTCCTTATGTTGGAGGGTACAATAGCCAACTGGTTATAGCATTTGGCTTCTAACGTGGAGAGTACAGGTTCAAGCCTCACCCGAGACAGTTCCTGTGTAGGGACCTTGAGCAAGTCCTTCACTCACAATTGCTCAGCACCATCGATTGATGCTTAGCCATAAGACAGTAGCACTTACCAAATAAAGAAATAATAATATTTACAGTTTATCATAACAATATTGCCAAAAAATGTATGACATCAATTTCTATCAGAATTGTTCAGAATCTAGTTCTTTTTCAGTTACATTTTTCTATAACTTTTAAATCATATTGCCTTAACTTGGAAGTTGCATTTTAAAAATTTTAACTGGCATTTTTAAAAGTGTAATATTTTATAACTTTTGAATTCCACATGCGGATGCCAGCAGCTCGTAATATTAAAACACCCTTGATGCACTGTTACAGTAAAAACTGGATTAACGTCTACAGTCCATTTCATTTCAGGCCAAGTTAACCTGTCGGAGAAAGAAGCAAGCAGGCAGCAGAAAGATTTATCATCAATTACTGTACTTTTTGAGGGCACTGCATTGAGAAATAATGTCTCAAAAGGAATTTTCTCACATGCATTAAAAGAAATGATCTCAGTTTTTAACAGTTTCCCTTGACTGACCTGTGTATCGCCCAGCAAGTGTGTAGACAGCTATCTGGTTCCCTGGAACGTTTGGCCCATACTGGTACAGCAGTTCCGAGCCAAGGGCCAGTCCCTTGGTTACGTTGTGCAGATATTGTCCAACGATGACGCCTAAGGAACAAAAAACTAAATTTTACTTGTTTGACAATAACTCGACGGTGACAAATTTACCAGTCATACTACCATAAGAAAAACTAACATTACAACATTTACAAGAACAGAATGACAAGTAATTGTAATCGTAATCACACATTTGCCTAGCACCGATTAAAGGGAAACACTCACCTCCAGTCTTTCCCATAACCAATTACCATCACATTCGCTCTACGTGTCGCAAAGTTATCATTCACCAAACAGGATGTCCCAATAGGGGTTGAAGGATTTTTCAACTAAACTCCCATTTCTCACAAGTCTAGTCACTTGCAGTTGGCTGGGCATGAAATGCATACCTTAGAAGAAGAATCTGACAGACTGAAAAAGTGCATCATAAGATAAGCTGAAAATGTGTGTCCACAAGTAAAGACACAAGTAAAGATGTAGCTGGCTTAATTTAATCGTTTCAAGTCGGCCAAACCTGATCCATTGAGAATGTCCGGGTTTCCAAAAGTCACGGATGCAACGTAGTCCTGTCCTTTGTAGTCCGACGTCAGTTGTGTCACAACACATTTGTTGTTTTGGATCTTAAAACAATAAAACCATGGCCAAATAAATAAGGTAACAGTTCATTTGTACACTAACGAACTCAGAGAAACAAACATGGTTCTCCTTCAGACTTCAAACAAAAATAAAGAGTTCACCTGCCAGCAACTCTTGGAAGTGTAATCTAACCTACTCTGTAAACTTCACAGCCCCGTTATAGCACTGCATAAGGCATCTATCACTGGTCTCATCTAAGCATAACTGGACTCCGAAATCCAAATCCTCTGGACAGAACCAGCCAAAGTTACTGACACCCAAAAGACCATGAGATAAACTACTGAGGATAAAACACAACACATCCATAAAACCTTCTCAAATCATACAAAAACTCTTCCAAACAGTACCAAAGTCATTCAAACTTTAGCTTCTGAAATCATTCAAAATTTTTCACATAGGGTGCCATGTACTGTGCACCTTCCTGTTTAACCTATACTGTAAATCCTAAAATACTTACTATCTTTTACTTTAATATCTTAAAACCTTCCCATGCAAGTAATATGCACTAAAATTTCATAATTTATATTACCAAGCTTTCAAACCATCCATATGTGGCAATGTGATTTGCAACAACGCAAATGCACTATAGTCAATAATAGTTTGACGACACCACCCAACTTCTTATATCATCACTTACCTAGTCTCTGAACAGCAGTGTAATCAAAGTGTAATAAACAACAGTTACATTACAGAGTGAGATTACTATTTGTATTAAGAATGAATGTGGCAACTGCATAAAGTCAAGTCAAGGTAGAGATGATTCACAGCAAACGTTATTGTTTGTTTATGCAGTTGACGTACCTGAGTGACAAACCGAAACCTAAGGGCCTTTGTTAGATGGTGAACCAACGTCGCATTCATGTTGCCACTTGGATCAATTTCTCCCATCATGATGGGATATGCCTGCAACATTCAACATCTTTATTATCATTCACTGCATCACAATTTCTAAAGCAGATAATGATTAAAAACATACTTCATGTAAAATGACTGACTGAAATAACTCCTGTCCAAATCTACTTAAATTTCAAATTTATTTGAGGACTAAAATTTGCCTAAGACAACATTGGAAATACTAAAAAGAGATATATAAAAACATGGCTTGGTTAAGCATTATTATTTCTTTATTATTAATCTAGCCTAACCTAATCTAATGACTTCTAAGTGTCGTTATCATAATGCTCAAGGCAACAGTCGATGGTCGCTTCAAGTAAAAATTGTAGTAAAAAACCACTGGAGAAGCCGGGTTGAATTCCAATACGTCAGAGACAGCCACTAGCACCACAATGACTAAGCATCAATCGATGGCGCTGAGCAATTGTGAGCACAGGGCTTGCTCATGGCTCCTACACAGTAACCATCTCAGGGGACGATTAAACCCGTACTCTGTGATACAATCCAAGCACTCTAGTCTATCGGCTACCGTGCCCCACAAGTAGACATAACACTGGCAAGCACGGTAAAATTAACCACAATGAGTCCTGCTACTACTTGGATCAGTGACCACGCACAGAAAGCCACTTGGGCTAATTCAGCTCCCCATCCTTCCAGGGTGAACAAGTGCCAGTGCAACTTTGGTGGTTAAAAAACTGTCCTGTGGTTGGACAGTTGTGGTTATCTTCACTTTACACCTCTAATTTGCTTCACCACATTTATCCAGGCTTATGCAAAGTAAAGTATCCCATATCCAACATGTGAGATGTAGGGAAGGGTCTCGGTTCCTTTTCTTTAGGCCCTTGAACCAGTAATGGACGAATTTCCAAGGTACTGGACATGGGGCCAGTACGTCACAGGACTTGCTGTTTCCTTCCCAGCTTATGCCAGCACCAAATTATACTGCTTGGTGACAGAAGCACGGTGGGCGAAAACAACTGGCCCATTGTCATTGCGCAAAGTCAAACCCGCATCCATATGATCATTGACCAAACGCGTTACCGACAGACCACCGTGCTTATGCATCAAAGCAGAAAATGATCAAAAGTGAAATGCTATGTAATTTCAAAACTTATTGGCACAGTATACTTAGGTCAAAAATAAAATTTATAACATTTTTAAACAATGACTACCCAACCAAAGCGACTACCCTAAACGGAACTTCGTAAACAATAACTTCCAATTTCCAGTGGACTGGACATCAAAAAACAAGTCACGTTATTTGCCCTGGATGGAACCTACCTCTGAAGGACTAAACTGTTTGGTACCAACGTATGTACAGCCAAACTTGTACCCAGACGGTTGAAGAGAACTCATTGTCAGGTTGTGGCATATCTGGAAATGATTACTTAAACCTTTGTTGATGACTAACTTCGCTCCTTCAAAAGGTACTGGAAATACATCTAAAGCAAAAAGAAACACTTAACATAACAGCATGGCAACCAACTCTCTATCCACGCTTAAATCACTTTTCAAGACCCACTATTTTACTCATTCAATTGTTCATTCACTCATTTACTTATTAATTCATTCATTCATAATGGCACAAACGGGAAAATGTGTAGATTTGTGTTTGAAATAAATGGAATGGCGATTTATTTAAAACTGACTCGAATCTACTTTTAGAGATACCTCGGCACTTTTTATGGAGGTCCTCAAACGTTCCCGGCCCATTTTCTTCGGGGGTGGCGTCCGCTGAGGCTACATTCGCACTGGCATCGGTCGACGAAGGAGGAGGAGGAGGAGGAGCCGGAACGGACGACGGCCTAAAACTAGTTGGCGAAGACCCTGACCCTATTCCCGATGGCGAAGGCGCAACTGACGCCGGTGGTGGTGTTGGTTGAGGCGTCGAGGTTACAGGCGGTTGTACGACTGATGTAGACGATGATGCGCCCATTCTGCTAAATATAGGTACGATGATTTAATTAAATATTCTTCCTAGTTTAAACGAACTAACTAAGCCGCTATTATCTGATACATAAAGATATTTGCAGTAATTTTTCTTCGTTTGAATTACAACTTTAGCCTATGCCCTTGATACATCGCCATGTGCAAAGGAACTCGACGCTGATTTGTTGCGGCTGCCGGAAATAGAGTGCGCCACATACGAAGCCTTCACTAACATAGACTATTATTACAAAAAACAAGTAAGTTAACAGTAGAAAACGAAACGATATATTTTTTTATTGCTATGTAAGTAATATCTAGACGTGTTCTAGCTTCTTATTCTTCTTCAGACACTACATATAAAATCCATGATACTAATCGATCATGCGTTTCAATTTATTGACTCTACGCTCCTTCTATTTGTGTATTGGCATCGAAATGTGTCATCAGAGTGAAAGTAACTAACACAGGTCTACCATTGTGTTGCTATCTTAATCATAATCCTTTTGCTTCATAACTTTAACTTCATAGTCCTTTAGCTTCACAGCTTTAGCTTCATAATTCTTTAGGTTCATAATCCTTAGAGTTCAAGATAACTGCTGGTTTTATGATGATGTTTTTGTTTAGTTGTTCTGATTCTACGTGGAAGTTCGTGTGATTGTCTAAATTGACGAAAAGTTCCAAACTTACGGAAAGTAATTGTTCCAGGATTCTTCCGTTCGACTTCCTTCTCTTCCTCCATAAGGCAGCATCTGCAATGTTGTGTCGGATGATTTATTGATTGTTTTAGTCGTAAGTTGTTCGTAAGTCGTAGGCCTAAGTCCGAACTTACCATAATCTTAATCGAAATCTCGAGATTACGATTAGGCCTACGTTAAATTCGAACATTTAAGAGGTAGATTTTTTAGATGATTATTTTGTTTGTATCGTAGGATTTCGTATGTGGGAGTGGACTGAAAAATTAGTAACCTCTACGCATGCGGATGGTGTTTCTCAAGTTGATATGGCACATTCAGGAAATTTGGCCACCGTTTTTACCTGTTCAGCAAGGATAAGAGTCAAGCAACTCGGCTGAGGATGGATTCGAAACTTCTGGCTGTAAGGACGATTTTGTGGGTACAGTTTCTTTCAAACACAAGTGTACAACATACAAACAGTAAAGCGAAAATCGCTAAAATCGCGAATCGTAATCGTAATCTCGAGATTTCTACAGCGCTCAACGAAAGCTAAGTCGCGGGAACCAGCTTATTCACAGGCGCTCAGTCAAAACAAAATCGATAGGCAAAAGGGTCAAGATCCAGGAGTCAGGCATTCAGACAGTCGGACGGCTACGGTGGATGCTGTTTGAAATTGAAGCGAGAAGAGAGATAAGGGGAAGAGGAAGAATCAGGATAAGATTTTTGGAAAAGAAGATTACAATCAATCAACAGAAAACAGATAAAAAGCTCATATCTAGAAAGGTCTTCGGCAGTCGACATTTTTAGAATTAATTCTTAAATAAGCAACAGCCGCAAGCCAGCTTTGTGACTTCAATACACGCTAGCCAGCCAAACTACTGAAGTGCACGAGCTTATAAAGACTAAGCTGGCTTAAGAAATTAGGTTTTTTGATGAGTGGTGTATGTAGGTCCACATGTGCTGAGGATAGATCGATCAGTTTCTAGACATCCATTCGCCGAAGGGTCTAAGCGATAGTAATTTTATGAGCTAATAATACGAGGACACATTTGGCTACATCTTTGTAAAGCCGTCTACATCAGGCAAACATCGGATCGCGCTGCGAATGCCTTTAAATAGGCATTATTCCATCGGTCCTAGAAAGCAATACGTAAACCATACACAGTTCCACAGACTCATGGGCATCAGGATTGGCTCAATTACATAAAAACAATCCAATTAAGTTACAACTACTTTTGTATTCAGCCAATTAAATTACAATTACAACTACATCCTGCTCATCCTTCGTCAATTAAACTGCAATTACATTAGTGTCAATTACAATTACAATTACTGCCCAGTTACGCATTAAGTTCACATTCAAGGATTACGTTACTGCCCTCCAACACTTCGTCAAAGTTAAAGAGACAGTCAACAAGTCTAATAATTACAGTAAGTTAATATTTAAGGAAGTAAGTAAGTAAGATAAAGTTGACAAAACTACACTTAAAAATTTGTATGATTAATTAGGATTAGTTACCTCATTCCAAGTGGACAGTTTTTGCTTTCGGGAGGTTGCACCAGCAAGGGAGGGGACCATCGTGTATGTTATTCGGACAGTGATATGCAACAGGCAACTTGGGCGACGAAACCGCAGGCTTCTGTCTTGGTGCAGGCTCCTTCAGGGTCGAGATTGTAGCGTACAGCACGACAAGCAGTGCGAAAATTATAAGACAGAGAACACAAATGAAAAACTGATATGCCAAAACCTCTTCAGCATTCGACATTTTCGTATCTTAAAGGCAGTTCTGAAGGACATGCGCAGTGCGATCCGATGTTTCAGTATTCTACGACGACATCATAATTGTGACGCAAACAATTATTCCATTCGGCCTAATGACGTTGGGGTTCCATTCCACTGGTGAAGATTCGCGTCTCGGTCTGCTGACCCGATTCATAATCAAAGGGGACAGAAATATATATATATATATATATATATATATATATATATATATATATATATATATATATATATATATATATATATATATATATATATATATATATATATATATATATATACGTGTGTATGTATGCAAGTATGTACTTATATATGCATCTAAACCATTTGATTAGCGCATTTTGACAACATCTTAAAAGCGCCTATAGGCACTAATATATAAGTATAACACATCTAAAATGGCTCGTCTTATGATAAGCAGGAAAAGCCTTTTGAGCCATTTGTGGTGGTAAAGTTTTGACTTTTAACGAAAATAAGTTCCTTGAGGATGGGCCAGTGCGAAAGAAAGAACCATTTGAACGTCGCGAGTCGGATTAATAATAATAATATTACTAATACTAATACTAATAATAATAATAAGAAGAAGAAGATAATTTATATAGCGCCGTATCACAGCCGAGACCGAAGAAAAGGGCGCTGTACATGGTTTGATTCCCGATAGGGTGAAGATAAGAGGTTGTGCGAAACTCGGGGAAGAAGACATTAGTACAGATCTGTGTGATGGTCCTTTATGTCTAGAGTGAATATGAATCTAGTTTAACAGTTTAACTTTTCCGGAGGAGAGGAAGGATATAATTATAGGCCTATTAATTACGCTGGCAAAGTCCTTGCCTTCATTGGAGTCGATAGTAATTTGGGGTTAGGGCTAGTATTGGCACCCCCCAATAGAAATTTTGAAAATTAATGAAAGCAATTTAGAAATTTAGAGATAATGATCGATGAATTAATATTATGGCACCAAAGGAAAAACAAGAATTTTAGCCTTGCTAGCTGTCAATTTTTCGAGAACTTCGCCGAAATTGATGGAAGCAGATATTTAGTTCTCAGCTGGAAGAATACCTGAGTTTGTAAGAGTCTTGTGATATTGTTGGTCGTAAATAGTATCTGATATGTTTAATTAATTTTGCTGAAAGAATGGTCACAAGACGCTATTGAAACTGAAAATATTTCAGATGATAAACTGGAGCATGATGACGTGAAAACGAGGTCCAGTGTGTGATTGTGAATGTGGGTGGACCAGTTTATTTGCTTACAATAGGGTGAGAAATTCAGAAGCAAATGTGTCAGAGAGTTTATCAACACGTATAGTAAAGTGGATTTGGCGCAGGATGGAAAAAGTTAGTTGGATGGAGGACATAACAAATGAGGAGGTGCTGAAAAGAGTTGAAGAAGAAAGATCTATGATAGCTACAATAAAGAGTCGACAACGAAAATGGATTGGTCACATACTGAGAGGGGACTCACTCTTGAGAACCGTAATTGAGAACAGAATGGAAGGGAAGAGGACAAGAGGAAGACCCAGACAGATGCTGCTGGATTGGATGATGACGGACGGATACAGCAGGTTGAAAGAAGAACCTCAGCACCGAGAGGAGTGGCGTCATCGGACGTTTGAACCTGCCTGAGAGCAGAGAACTAAAAGAAGAAGAAGATAGTAAGTCACCTGTAATCAGGAATTAAGGAGGTGTAGTGGTTGCAGAAGAAAGAAGGGTTCTAAATTTGTTCTCATATTAATCGCGAGATGTCGCCGGCGTTATACGTTGACATTTCTAAATGTACTAAATTGACCATAGAGACGCATCTAAGTCTATTCTTATACAGGTTCAAAGATGCAGCAAATTTTATCCAGTTTCATATCAGTTTCTTCCGTAGCGGAACAAGCGCCGTGGAGACAATAGCATTCCACCACCGCCACTGATGCTGGACCGGCTGCCCTTTGACCCAGACTTCTTCCATGACGTCATGTCTCGTTTGCCATAGTGGGCGACAGATGGCGCCAGCTTGTTCGATCCGCTGAAGTGTGACGTCGAATCACCGATCCGGCAAAACGGCCCAGCAGCGCGGATAATACCGCCAGACGAAGGCATGTAGTTGAGATCGTTAGGTGGCGCTGGCGGGCTATACACACGACCGTTGGTCGTATGTATAGCCCTTTGATCTTCAGGGTTGACTGATTCTCCGATCGGAAATTGAAGCCGGAACAGCTGGCGGTTTGTCGATCTTTCACCTATAAAGAGAATTCAACTGTTTCATCCTTATTCATTGTCATGTATCCATGTGTGTATGTATGTATGTATGTATGTATATATCTATGTATGTAGCCTGTGTATGAATCTATGTATGAATCTATGTTTGTATGTGTATGCATACGTATATGGAAATTATGCATACGTATATGCATAGAAACATGGTACATATACACAAGATTAACACCAACAGGCCTACACAGGCTCATCACTCGTCGTTGTCATTGTCGTTGTAACTGTCATAATAATCATTATTACCGTCGTCGTCCTCATCAACAGCATCATAATCATTGTCATCGTCATCATCAACAGCATCATAATCATTGTCATCGTCGTCATCAACAGCATCATAACCATTGTCATCGTCATCATCAACAGCATCATAATCGTTGTCATCGTCCTCATCAACAGCATCATAATCATTGTCATCGTCATCATCAACAGCATCATAATCATTGTCATCGTCGTCATCAACAGCATCATAACCATTGTCATCGTCATCATCAACAGCATCATAATCGTTGTCATCGTCATCATCAACAGCATCATAATCATTGTCATCGTCATCATCAACAACATCATAATCCTTGTCATCGTCATCATCAACAGCATCATAATCATTGTCATCGTCATCATCAACAGCATCATAATCATTGTCATCGTTATCATCAACAACATCATAATCATTGTCATCGTCATCATCAACAGCATCATAATCATTGTCATCGTCATCATACAGTCATCATGTAGCGCAAACCGACCTGACTCCTGCAGCTTATGTCGAGTGCAGTGACACCTGTCGATCAGAAGTGAAACCAGCCACACAACGACTACTAGACGAAGATAGTGTTTGGTCATACTGACGTCAGAGTCACCGACGACTGACGAAGTTTAAAAATTTGTGTCCGTAATCAGGATCTTGTTGACAGTTCTGAATTAAATTATTGGAATCTGACAGGAAATAAAATCTAATTTAAAAACCAGATAGTCGTGTCTATTTTTAAGCTTAAAAGTATGACATGCAACCTCGAGTTCTATCTTAACGGAATGAAAACGTAGCTTGTAACGATGAACTAACAGTAAACTTTAGTAATCGTAATCGTAGTCGTAATCGTAATTCCGAGATTTCTACAGCGCCCAACGAAAGCCGCACCGGAGCTATGTCAAAACAAAATCGATAGGCAAAAGAGTTCGGTTCCAGGTCAAGATCCAAATGTCAGTCGGAGAGTCAGCGTGGCAGCTACGGGTGATGGGGTTTGGGGTTGGAGAGGAGAGAGATATAAGAGGAAGAAGGGGTGTCAGGGTACGACAGAGGACAGGGTTATAAAGTAAAGATCTGATGACCCTATATTGGAGCATAAATGAGACGCTCATATCCCACTCTTTGAGCAGACAATGGACGATTCCCAAGGACGAAGTACGAAATCCGAATCCCGAGATCCTGGACTCAGAATGTATACCTCTGCTAAATTGTAATGCTTGGTGATAGAGGCACGACTGCGCATACAATTTGGTCAGGGTCGTTACACGGATTCCACTCGGTCTGGAGAAGTCTGTTACAGGCCCAGCATACTGGACGAATAGACCACAATGTAAATGTAATAGTAATAAAAAACTTATAAAGCGCCACTTCAAGATAAAACTCATTAGAGGCGCTCCCGGCCCCGTTATCCCAGACTAGTGGGGAATAACACTGTCTTCACGATAGATCTAAACTCTGGCTGCATATATGAGTGTAAAGCTGTAAATGCTATCCCAATAAATTAGGACTGCGTATATATGTATGAATATAGAATGAATTTTGTTATATATGCTCTTTAAAATAGGCTAATACATGTAAAAGTGCGTCACGGTGGTCTGTCGATAACGCAGTTGGTCAGTGACCATGCGGTTACGGGTTCGACTCCGTGTAACCACCCTGGGCAAGTTGTTTGCGCACACCGTGCCTCTATCACCAAGCAGTATGATTTGGTACCGGGGCTTATAATAAGCTGGGAAGTAAACGGCAACTCCTGGGTTTGCCCTGGCCCCGTGTCCAGCAGGACATTGGGACTCAAGGGCCTAGGAAAGGAAATGAGCGCCTCCCCTACGTCTCACTTGTGGGATATGGGACATACTTTACTTTTTTACTTAGTACCTGTAAAACCATGTAGTCAGAATTTTCATATATATACGTGTATATATATATATACTTATATACATATACATATTGTCTAGCAACAAAGAACACAAGTGTGACCTATTGAGAGACACTTGTTAAGTTCTTACTCGATCTCATTATCAATGATAATCTAACGACATAAGTGTCTGTCGTTGTCATATGTTAGTAGAGTACAAAATCGTACTCTAGTCAGTTTGAACTACGAAATGTCAGTTTGAACTACGAAATGTCAGTTTGAACTACGAAATGCCAGTTTGCACCACAAAATGTCAGTTTGAACTACGAAATGTCAGTTTGAACTACGAAATGTCAGTTTGAACTACGAAATGTCAGTTTGAACTACGAAATGTCAGTTTGAACTACGAAATGCCAGTTTGCACTACGAAATGTCAGTTTGAACTACGAAATGTCAGTTTGAACTACGAAATGTCAGTTTGAACTAAGAAATTGTCGTACACTACTCCGCTAGGTGGCGTATGTGTGAAAATGGGCATTGCAATGACTTCCTGTCTGCGTTGGGGCGATGAACATGACAGATTCATGAAAAATAATGACTCAGTTTTGTTGGAGCTCACGACTATCGCGGTATTCACAGACTACCGGAAGTAGAATAGCATTCCCAATTTCACTCCAACGCCAGCTATTCGTGGCGACCTCCCCAAATATGGTAAAGCTACTAACCCAGACGCCTACTTGGTGAAGCAGATGCCAGCTCTGGAGGTGCGGCCTTGAGCTGATTCGAAGCTCAGTGCAGGAGACCCAGTGGCGATGGATGCGCTGGCGCCGTATCAGCTGAACAGATACTTTCGTCACTCTCTTATACGACGGCATCAGTGGTCTATGCACGCGTGCAAACGTTTGTCCACAACCTATTTAGGTCTATAAATATACATATATATATATATATATATATATGTATATAAACATACATATATAATGCATACGCCTACATGTATGCAAAAGGGAAAGCGGTTATAATACGTTTAATATGTAGTATATATAATGCATATATAAGATATATATTATATGTATATTATATGAAAGTGGGAATGATATTCTACTTCCAGTAGTAATATATGATATATATTATATAATATAATATTAGAACACATTATATATAGATTATATATATTATATATTATAGATTATATTTAATATATAATCTAAATATAATTTATATGTTATATATGTTATATACATTTTCTATGTTATAAATAATATTATTATCAGTGGCGGATCCAGGATTGGTTGCATGGAGCAAGGGCATTTTTAGAGGGGCGCCACATTCTGGCATCTACCATTAACGGATTTGGTCTAATGGGCGCCGGCATATAACCCAGGGGGGGGGGCGAACCGCCCACCCCTTCCTATAGCTAGATCCGCTACTATGTATATTATTCTTGCGGTTATTTGTTCACAATTATCGCCATAAACATCTATTCATATATCTATTGTATAGACTATATCACATATATATGAGAATATAGATATATAGTATATATAGTGTATATATATACTCATTATGTAAATGTCAGCAAGATTTCTGATTGCTGAGGTGTCTCGGATGGTGTGGGAGCAGGAGCGTGCCTGCAGCTCGGGAGAGCTCATCTACTGATGCGTTCGAACGGGCGCGGGGCATGTGTGTATAGGTGTGTGTGTGTAGGTGTATGTGTAGGTGTGTGTGTGTGGGTTAGTTTGTGTATGTGTGTGTATTTGTGTATGTGTGTGTAGGTGTGTGTGTTTATGTGTGTGTGTGTTTTCCGATTGTACATGTAAATGAAGTCATTAGTAGTTAATGCTTCGTAGTAGCGAATGTTGATTGGTGACAAAAGACGTTCTTTGAAATAGAAGAAAAAGTAGAAATGGTATTGTCTAGTAGGGATTTATTACAATTCAAAAAGAGAGTAGCTGTGTTTTTATTTTGATCTAGAGGTGGCCACGTTGTCCCTTTGAAAGATGTTGAAGGTAGAGTTTAGGACGTACGAGGTTCAGTTGAAGAAAATGGTCCCTGAAAAACGAAACATGCCTTACAATGATCGTTATAAGCTAAGTGGTATGGCATCTTTGGACAACCCCACTGACTTGACGCAGCGCTCGTGAATAAGCTAGTGCCATGCGCTTAGCTTCTAAGTAACACTTTATAAATTTGGAGCTTACGATTACGATTACAATTACGAAATATATAAATATTAAATATACTGTGCATGATAGTTGATTCGAGGCGACTTGTCAAAATAGTCACTCACTTACCCACTCACTTACCCACTCACTTATCTCTCTTCCCCACGTAGCAAGAGTGACGTTGTGGTAGTGGTGATGGTTGTGATGGTGGTTGTGGTTGTGGTGGTAGTGATGGTGATGGTGGTAGTGATGGTGATGGTGGTTGTGGTTGTGGTGATGGTGATGGTGGTGGTGATGGTGGTGGTGATGGTGGTGGTTGTGGTGGTGATGGTGGTGGTGGTGATGGTGATGGTGGTTATGGTGGTGGTGGTGGTGATGGTGGTGGTTGTGGTTGTGGTGGTGGTGATGGTGGTGGTGGTTGTGGTGATGGTCTCTGACACCTTTTTTAAAAATGCCTCTGTGTTTTTTTATGTAGGAGGGGAATAGGCAGGTGAGGAAGAGATGAATGGCGTGGGCAGATGGAAAAGGGGGGTGGGGTGGAATGGACTTGTAATCGACCCTTCCTTTCCAATTACTTCATGCCAGGTTTCCTTAACGGAAACGATTGGGTGGTAGACGTGGAAACGATTACAGACGACAGCGCTTCATGTGGACACGAGCTTTTGAGAGGTCCTGAAAGGCGCTATATAAAGTGTCTTCATGTATACACTCACATACATACGAGCGATGTGATTCGGCGCTAATCGTCGACAGAGTGGCGACGCATAATGGCAGGCCATTAGTCTTTGAAATGGCAGAGACACGCCACCTACCGGGCAGTAATTATCGTCCTCTCCCTTCCTATGTACGCACTACTGGCATGTGTATCATCCTAGGGACTATCTATACTTCAGGTTGATGCTTTGCTGCATTATTTTTGATGGGAGGAGACAGTGCGTTGCTTTTATGCATCGGCTTCGGTGTTCGACAGGCTTGACCTCACCGCATAGACATTTTATAGACAAATATTGACATAGTTGACCTGCATATGATATGCGTTTTATGGATAAGCGTTCGGCATGCTTGACCTGTAAATAAACTCTAAGTAAGTAAGTAAGTAGGTAGGTAGGTAGGTAAGTAGGTGGGTAGGTAAGTAGGTAGGTAGGTAGGTAAGTAAGTAGGTAGGTAGGTAGGTAGGTGGTAGGTAGGTAAGTAGGTAGGTAGGTAGGTAGGTAGGTAGGTAGGTAGGTAGGTAGGTAGGTAGGTAGGTATGGAGGTAGGTAGGTAGGTAGCGAGGAATTGTAGGCGTTCTTGACCCGTATGGCATTTAATCCTTCTATAAGCTCTTACATCCCTTGACCTGATTTTAAAGTCAGGATAAAGAAAGAAGAGTGGCGGATCCATGGCTCATCGTAAAGCCGGATGCTGGCACGAGTGACCTCAGAATCCATTCAGCAGGCTCGAGCCGTCAATTGTTGGATTACAGATCAAGAGCGTTGCCGAATTTAGCACGCGCCGCGTCATTGACGCCTTGCTAATACGTTATTTTTAAACCCAAAGTACATTTGATCCCCCAGGATTAAAAAGCCGATCGCTCTAATCAATCGCCTACCATTACCCTTTGACTCTAGGTGAATCTTAGAGATAATAGCGCTAATATGAGACGTCATAAGCGATTTGTGTTTGTAACAAAGCCGTATATGCTCGACTCTGTTCCTTTCGGCTGTTTCCGGTCAGTTTCGTAGAAACTCGGGTGAAGCGTTTCCTCTCGGTGTTTACTACAGTCGACTCTCGGCCAACATCAGTTGTGAGACGTCAAAATTGAGGAGGTGGAGCCATGTAAATTTTCGGAAGCTATGTGTACGATTTAAACCAGAGAACCAGAAGAGAACAAAGGGTTAGGAGTAAGTGGGCGGCAGTGATCATCTGTAACGCAATATTATCATAACACGCGCTTGGGACTATATTTAGCCCTACAGTCTTTAGTCTTACAGCCTTTAGTCTTACAGCCTTTAGTCTTACAGTTAGACCAGAAGTTTTTTATGTGGCGGATTCGTAGTGGATGTAGGCTAGGTCTCGTCTAAACTTGATGCACTCGAGTCTATCCTGACTATCGTTTTTGTCTTCTGCGTTGGCAGGATGCACAAATTAATTTGATTTTGGAGGGGCATTGGTTGATGCATGATCCCAATCAGCACAAGCGGCATTGTGATGTTAGTTTACGTGTACGTTTGAATTTATAGCAAAGATCTTAGAGTCTAAGACTCTAATATCTTTGTTTATAGCCTCGAAGCCGAGATATCTGACACTTGGTGGCAGCAGTAAAATGTCGGACAGCTCACCCGGTTGGGTATCTTATTGTTATGATGAGTTCGTATGTACTGGTGGAGCGGGTAAATTCCGAAAATGGCCTCAAAACATCGACGTTTAGAACGGCGTCAATAATCAGCTATTTCTCGCGCCGTTCATAACAAACGAAGTTTTAGTTGTTGGCAGGATTTTCCAGAAGACTGGTTCGTTTGCCAGAGCGTAGGAAAACTCCAAGATCAAACACGTAATTAGGATTTTGCATTCGGCTGAGGGAAATAATGTAGCTGTAAACAGAAAGCGATATCCTTGTCGCTATATTTAAAGTCCGGTACCTGCGATTCGTTTTTTGTCGTCAAATGCTTGCATTTTTACTATCGTCAACAGAAATATACTGGTCTTTTTGTTGAAAATCTTACCGTCCTTTACATATTAGCGCATTTGGACGTCATCCGGTTTTTATTGTATGCAGCAGGAAATTTGTATTTTAGCATCTTTTACCTTCGCCCATGTTTACCCGATTTCCAGCAAGACAGTTCAGTTATCATTGCAGTAATTGAACAAGCTTTCTGTGTCCAGATGGCCTGCCAAACTCTAAAACCTTGCTTCTACTTATAACATGTTATCCAGGGAAGGAAGATTTATTGGCGAAAAACTGATTGATAAATCAATAACTCCTGTTCTGTATTACTCAATCAATCATTGAATTAGTTTCAATAGAATTTAATCTGTCCAATCTGATATGATTTAAAGACTTCTATGGCGCCGTTATTGCTATGCTGTGAAATTTGCTTTGGACCAAACACTGAGAAAGTCTGGTAATGTCCTAGTGCAGGGTAGAGCCAAGTATCTGCAGATTGAATGGAAAAGCATTGTTCAAAAGCTTTTTGATTGTCATTTCAATCAGTCAGCCAGATTTTTTAATGACTGCTTATTCAGGTCATTCACTACTCAGAATGATTGCTTGAAAGGAATAATCTTGCAATCGATCAATACATCATCTAGTTTCTATAGCATGCAATCAGTCCTCAGTCTGCAAGTCAATCAAGTTACCATTAGCTTAGACGGTCAATCAGCCATCTTCATTAGCATTTTCTATGTTCAGAATATTATGCTGCTCAATGTTTTTCATTTTAAATCAGATTTGCCGAACACTATGCCAACAAAG
Organism: Norana najaformis; assembly: GCA_964023275.1. Classification (NCBI taxonomy): domain Eukaryota; kingdom Metazoa; phylum Annelida; class Clitellata; order Crassiclitellata; family Hormogastridae; genus Norana; species Norana najaformis. The sequence continues at coordinate 31,133,748 of OZ029919.1, forward strand.
GGTCTTACTGTGTATTATTGTAGACTTTGTTTAGTATTTTTGCATTTTCTGTTGGATCATAACCAATGTTGGTAGGAATGGCCAGTGCAGTAGCCAAAAGGAGTGACCATAGGGCTTCACGGTCAGCGTCGTGGTCAGTGATGCATAGCGACGAAGAGCTGGCCAGAATTTTACAAATGCAAGAGGAGAAAGAATACCATGATCACCTGGCAGCTAAGGAATTACAGGTAGTTTCACAAATCCATTGACGTCTTCATTATTTGTTCATGACTTCGTTACTTGTACATGGCTTCTTCATCATTTGTTCACAACCTCTTCATTATTTATACTGTACTTAGTTATTTGTTCATGACTTTATTATTCTCATGCAACTTCTTCATAATTTGTGCACGACTTCTTCATTATTCATACTTGACTGTTTCGTTATTTGTTCTTGACATTTTCATAATTTGTGATTGGCTTCTTCAGTTTTTACAAACTCTTCTATCGCAATCAGATTCATCATTTTTACATTTCTAAAGCGAAATATGCATATTTAGTTCTTGTGATGATCAAAGTGATACCAATAACAGTTTCAGAAACTGAACCTAGAAATGAAATGACTTGTGCCTTATTGTAATGAGCTGTCTGTGACTTGTTTGTGATAAATGACATGAGCTTTGTGTGTAATTAATGACCTAGGCGACGTTTCTTTGTATTAAACAACTTTTGATGTCTTTGTAATTAAATAAGCAGGAATGTTTTACAAAAATGATCAGTGTTGATGTTTTCTTTGTAAATATTACTGGTTACGTGACTGTAACAAATGACCTGTGATTTTCTTTGCAATAGAATACCTGTGATAAGTGACCTGTTATTTTCTTTATAATAGAATACCTGTGATAAATGACCTGTGATAAATGACCTATGATTTTTGCTTGTAGTGCCAAAGTGACCACAGATTGGCACGATTTATGTCAGAACACGACGATCGTTTTGAAGGTAGAACGAATGTTGATGAATTCAGGGAAACAGCTAACAGAAGCTCTTCAAATTCCGCTGGTCTTGCAAATATCAAGAATAAAACCGTTATTTCCATAAGCGACAGTGACCCAGAGTTTTCTGAATGCTTTGAGGACACGACCTTCGATGAGCTTGCAGGCGTTCTTGAGCGTGCCCAGAATGAAGCAGAACAACTTATCGAACAGCAGGAAGTGGCCGACACACGCACTCGTAATGAAGAAATATCGGAGGTTTTGCAAAACGACGAACAAATGAACGGAATTCTTGAAAACGAGGGCGAGTTTGCGGAATCAAATGGGGAATTTGGAGACACCTCTTTTGACCCAATCGTCATCAGTCCTTCATCGCCAGGGAACAGTGTTTCAAGATCTACCAGTTCAGATCTGTTGAATCACAGAGGCAACCCAACAGAATTCAGTCCAATATCCATTGAGGCAAGCGGCAGTGATGACTGGAGTAATGAAAGTGATTTGGGGGCTTCACTAGAAACGTCCTCAGCGAACAATTCTGTATTAATGTCCGTTAACGTTGCCTGGAACGTTGTGGGTTCGGCCGTAAGTAAGTACACAGTGACACTGTTGATATTTAGTTGTTAAATACATGAGTGGGGATAGGAAGTTGCCATACTTTCTGGTTTTTCAGAGTTATTCAATGCAGAAAAAAGAATCTTTTTATATGATAGTTATTACTATTATTATTATTACTGTATTATTATTATTATTATTATTATTATTAGCATTATCATTATCATTATTACTGTTAGGAATGTGCCATAGTCTTGTTGTTGGCATGCTGGATTGTCCACTATGGGAGAAATTTATTCTGAGATTTTGTTTCCATTTGTACGCCATTGTGAACTCAGCTATAATAAGTACATTGATGGTACACTAACAGTGTGAATATCTAGCGCCAAGAGAGAGGACTGGCGACCCACCTTTGTATGCTGAGGTTAAGAAAATGAAGTTGCGAACACTTCATACCCATGCCTGCTGCTTAGGCTTGCTTAGAGGACTGCTTTTCCTTTTCCATTATTACTATTAGTATTGGTATAATAAATAAACGTTATAATGCATGCGGTCGCAGAGCAAATTGAAGGCTCCAGGTGGCAGTGCATTTTGATATCTAAATGTTTAAAGCCCATAGTACGTATGTAAATTGGACTGGAGAGCAGTGCCTTTGAAAGTCTTTTTATAGGTGTTACGTAAATGTACAGGTAACGCCCTGACACTGGTTTAAGGGAAGGATTTGACCCTGTCATGCATTTTGGCTGATCGATTTTCTTCGATGTCTGCATATGGGTTTTATGGGGGGGGCATGGTAGCCGATTGGATAGAGTGCTCGGCTTGTAACACGAAGAGTATGGGTTCAAGCCTCTCCTTTATAAGGTTTCTGTGTAGGGACCTTGAGCAAGTCCTTCAGTCACAGTTGCTTCGTGCCTCAGATTCAGATTTACTGACCATGTGCATAATAATAAATTCTAAATAATAATAATAATAGTAGTAATGTAATACTGTCATGGACGAGCATAATACATTGCTAGGTAATGTCACCTAGTATGACCTGTTTTTATGAAGCACTGTTACTGAGCTTTTCAGGTAGCAACTTCCGCTTTCTGTTTATTCAGATTGGGTGTCGGGTTTCTTTTCCGGAGTTCAGTCGCCGCAGCAGTCAGTAACAATCGCAGCTGGTGATGCTGAGGAAGATGATGGGGAGGATGAGGATGATGATGACGACGAGGGATGGATTACTGATGAGGATAGTGAACAGTTTGATGATGATGATGACGATGTGGGGACTTATGATGATATGGACTTAGATACAGATGACACCGATGTTGAGGTGGGTATTAACTTGAATGCTTGCGTTTTTGTTTGTGGAGGTGTTTCCTTGATGTGGCACTGGGTAAATGTCTGATTATGCTCCAAATTTTGTTAGTAAGCCACTGCCTAGTTGTGGTCTGCTGGGTGATTTGCAGCATCACCATCAAGTCTTGGTAAGCAAGTTATATATACATAATCCATCAAATTCATCCCCAAATCAGTGTGTTTGAACCTCTTCACATCCCTCTTTGGCCTACACGGTGCACCTCACTAAGCATAATGGTTTGTTCATTGGGTCACAAAGCGACAAATTAAAAGCCTGTATTATTGTAATCGTAAACTAAAGATTTCTACAGCGTCCAACAAAAGCCAAGTCACAGGCGCTCAGTCAAAACAAAATCAATAAGTGAGAAGGGTGTGGTTTCAGGTCAAAATCCAAGAGTCAGGCAGGCAGTCAGACGGCTATGGTGGGTGGTGTTTTGAATTGGATCTGCAGGACAGATAAGGGGAAAAAGAATTGGGATAGGATCCGCGGAAGAGGTGTTTTCAGTTTTGAGTGAAAGACCTGCGAGCAGATTGCGAAGGGCGAAGTGATGGATCAGGTAACTGTCGTAATTCTGGTGGGAGTTTATTAGACTTGAAGCCAAAACCAATTAAATATTTGTGGCCAGCTGAACAAAATAAGCAATATAATCAAAGGAAGCACTGAATGATTTGAATTTCAGGCTTCGATTGACTTTGGCGATGACCTTGGGAGTGGCCTTGTGCAAGAGGAAATCGACGTCCTGCCAACCCGTACATATCAGTCCCGTCTCTTGCAGGTGACGACGGCAACTAATGCTGGTGATGCTGGTGCAAGTGCCAATGAACATCAGTGCCAAAGTGAATGCCAGGTCTGTCTCGGCAGCTTCATGGATGGCGAAGTTCTTCGGACGCTGCCATGCTGCCATCAGTTCCACTCGAATTGTATTGACATCTGGATCCAGGTTACTAAGCTTTTAAAATCTTTTGAATAATAATAATAATAAATATAATAATAAGTAATATTTATAATAATATAGTGATAATTTATGGGTACTTTTTGATACTGTTGATTTATAATTATTAATATTATTATTTTTACTCCTCAACAAAGTGCAGTAAAATAAGGGTCATATTTTTATGGCCCTTAATTTCTATGTATGTATGGTTGTATGTATGAAGACACTTTATGTAGGGCCTTTCATAAAGGTGCTGCACATATGATTAACTTAACTGAATTTAAAGGCAGTTTGAAAATGTTTAAACCAGTTTGAAAGCTGTGTAATACTCTTTATCTATAATAAAAATTATAATATTATTATTAATGATGGTGATGATGATGATGATGATTATTATTATTATTATTATTATTATTATATTGTTGTTTTGTTGTTGTTTTTGATCCTGTGCTAATTTTTGTTCCTGTTGGATGGCATTTACTTTACTGGTACTATTTCTGTCAAGCTCCGTATCCATGAACTGGAACACCATCTTCCTGTCCTTGGCTAGTATCCATGTAGTGTTCAGTAAAAAACTGTTGTTTGCTAAATTGTTTCCGATTACTCTGGTCTTATTCTTACTTTCATCATTATTATCTGCTTAACTATATCTGATTATTTAGGATCCTATTTACTTCTGGTGGAAATGACCAACTAATAATACTGCTTTGATGCTGATGAAAGTGTTCTCTTCCTAAAATTTGCCTAATCTGGCATAAAGTAATAATAGGTTAAAACAGTAATAGGGGCCTACTAATAAATGGAATGATAATGAGAGAGTAATAATAATGTGGTTAAGAAACAATGAAATGTTCTTGTTTTACATGATACTGAAAGAAGTAAATAAAGGATCAAAATAAAGTGGACTGAAGTTTTATATTTTTCATCGGTATATTATTCAATGTTTCTGTTTTATATATTTTATATAGAGAAATGCCATCTGTCCGGTTTGCCGAGTTCGAATAAGAGATGAGATTGGCTACTGATCAGAAGGACGTTGCCATTTTGCCATCATTTTGCAGTTCATTCCAGTTGCTTGGTTTTAGCATTTTTGTTCATTTAGTTGACCCAAATTCTGATATTCCTTGTTGATATTTAGCAAGGGAACTGTTTAATTTCAAAACACTAAGCCTAAGGCATGTTTCAGTTTTATGGATAAACTTCTTTTCGATTTGTCCTAGAAGGTTAGGTGAGTGTAGTCTTGGGTCGTTGTACGTTTGGGGATTCAAATCCTGGATTCTTTGTGTTACTGACAGTTCATTGTTGAACCGTGCGACATTATCTGTCAAGCTCTGCCTTTCCCTTATCTGCCCATCAGTGACTTCTCTACAGCACTGTCTTTATGATTCACAAAGCATCAGTTGATGGTCGCCTCAGGCAAATCTGTAGTTAAAAATCACAATCCGTTTAAGAGGCCTGCTCGATATTTGATTGATAAGGAAGCCAGAGGTCATGATGTGGTGGAGACATAAGTTGGAATGGTCAAGTGTTAAGTCTAAGCCTGAATGATGTTGATTGCTCTTGTATTGAGCTGCAGCCAAAAATCTCAACTTCATAATTGTCTTGTATGAAAACAGTTCATGCAGGTGCATTTTAAATAAGTAGTTATCTTTACATAACTTGATGTACCTTTGCATACCTTATTTACGTAATAAAAAAAATAAGAAATAATTATTATGTTTGAATATTGTACTCCAGTGTGAATAGTATGCCTTTACATAACCTTGTTTGCTTATCTCTTTTGCAAGAGTTTCTGTAAATTCCTGATTTTTTGTAATAATAGCAATAATAGTAATGATAATAATAATACTTTAGTAATTTTTATAAATATTTGGATCTGCAGAAAATTCCCCCTTTTGCACGTAAATATGAAAAAAGTTGTTTCTGGTCAAATTCTTAAGTTAATTGTAAAATGACTGCATTTAAAATGTTCACCGTGTATAAGAAAATTCCAAACCCTGGTACATTTTCTTCATTCTTACAACAACATTATTAACTGAGTCAACTGTGGACGTTTAGCACAGGGCCAAGTAATAAGGGCAGGTCAGTGGCGGATTTAGCTATAGGCGTGGGGGCGTTTCGTCACCCCGCCCCTCCTGGTTACATACCGGCGCCCCTCAGACCAGACCCATGCAACTCCGCCACTGCTTTGTTTGGGGTAGTGCCAGTCCCAAGCCAGGATTAAGGAGGAGGCGATGGCAACGGCCTTTGATTGGCATAAGCTGTCGTTAAACATTGGAACTACTACTACTACTACTACCAGACCCCGTGGGCAGTAGACTGCCGGGTGTGACGCCCCTCTGGAAATGCTCTTGCCGTTCCACGCAAGCAATTCTGGAGCCGCCACTGGGAAGGTTAGGGGTGGGGTGAAGTAAAAAGCATTGGTATGGGAAGACCAAGATAAGAAACATAGGGTAAGGGCGGGACCAAGAAACGAAGAGTAGGATCAGGAGGGAATCCAAGTCAGAAGCTCAGAGAGGCGATACAATTGTTCCACTACCATTTGTTGGGCAAGTCGCCTCTGAGTGAATTTCGTAAACTCGAGATTTCTACAGCGCACAACGAAAGCTAAGTTGCGGGCACCAGCTTATTCGCAGGCGCTCAGTCAAAACAAAATCGATATACAGGAAGGGTTTCGGTTCCAGGTCATCAGGCACCCGGACGACTAAGGGGATGGTGTTTGGAATTGGATCTGCCGTATTGATAAGGGGAAGAAGAGGAATCATGGTAGCAGACATGCTTGGGAGATTTAAGATACTACCCCGCAAAGGCTACAAATGTCGGTGTACGTTGTAATTGCAAATTTAAATGGCGCCATTCAAAATAAATTCATCAGACACGTCTCTGACCTGACCTTATGAAACCGCGATCGAACAGAATACTCGTCTAGTTCTGACAGAAAGGAGACAAAGAAAGACCAAGACATTCGTGTCGCAGGTTGCTTTTCAACTTATTCTGAGGAAGTTGGGCCAGTCAAAGCGAAGCTTCTATGCTGGACTGTAAACGTTCGGGCTGGCGGGACAACTAGGTCACACTGGCCTGGTTAGCTACATTGTTGATTGTTAAAAATGTTAATCGATTGATTTTGGCTTATTATTGTTATTTTTTGCCCCGAGGTATTTATGATCCCTCACGAAGTAACTGATTATCCGGATGAAAAATTGTATTCTGAGGTGGCTAGTCTAGCTCCTCAAAAGTGTCCCGGAAGGCAATCGAATTAAGACGCTGAATTGTGGAGGCAAAACGTAGGAAAAGAAAGCGGTCTCCCTTGGGTCTCCGGAAACCCCGGTCAAATGTCCACCCAGATTGGTTAAGAACTCCACGCCCTGTAAATTTATCAGGCCAAGGGTCTCGAAGGCCAAAGGAATGAACTGATAGGAAGCCGATAAATGGATATATTTGGTGTTCTTACTCTGAGCAGCCAACTCTGCCGCTGTGCCTGCATTCGTGGCTGTGTGAGGCAAGTAAGGGTAGGCCGAAGTGTCGACAACAGTAACATCCAAGACCATAGACCTGCCCGCCTGCCAGGGAACGAGTGTAGCGCCAACTGGGCGTTTACCGTCTGATCTTGAACGTCCAAAACGGTTCGGTAGTCTGGCCCCAAACATTTAGGATGTATACTTCGAGTGAGAGGCCTATATGCCTTCCGACTTCAACACAGCCAATTTCTTCTTGAAACATAATACGCTAACGCATTATGGTTTTCAATAAAGAAAATTAGATAAACAGTTTCAGACAGTATGATACCAAAGAATAGGTGTAAAAAAGCATGTGCTTCCTGTTTGAAGTTCATGGTCCCATTGCTGTAAGTAATTTGTAATTTTAATGTTTTGAAATTACATATTTTGTAATTTTTACTTACAATTAAAAACACGCCTGGATCAATGACATCGTCTGGCGCGGCCTTGCGAAGGCTGGCTTTCCATCAACTAAAGAACCAGCAGGATTGGTTAGGTCCGACGGCCGGCGACCTGATGGAGCAACCCTCATTCCTTGGGAGGGTGGTAAATGCTTGACCTGGGACGTTACAATAATTGACACTCTGGCAGACTCGTACCGATCCAGAACAGCCATGATCGCAGGTGCTGCTGCGGAGATTGCAGCAGAACGAAAAATTGCAAAATACTCCGATGTTCTCTCGACACACTGCTTTGTCCCTCTGGCCTTCGAGACTCTCGGCCCCACAAATCAGGAAGGCATTAGCCTCATAAAAAAAACTTGGTCGCTACTTATCTCAAGTGTCGGGAGACAAAAGGGAGACTTCGTTCCTGTTCCAGCCCCTCTCCATCGCTATCCAGCGCTTTAATGCAGTCGCTTTCAACGGCACATTCTTGGAGCCAGATTTTAGCGAAGACTGGCAATCCCAGAGAACAATCACCGGCCGGAAGACAGCCTCAATTCAGTGTTGCTTACATTCTACCAGAGACCATGCTTCTTCGCTTCCTTATCATCTCTCTTGTCTTCTGCCTGACCTATAACAGGGGTCTCCGCGCGACCTTCCATCGGTGGAAGAAGAAGCGATTGACTTCAGTCAGGACGAAGCATTAACAAAGGTTAACAATAGAAAACACGGACGAGACCAGAAGAAATTAATTCAGAAGAGGCTGTCAGACGAATTCACGATCTCAGAACTAGCACTCAATGCAGCGAGCGAGAGTATCCAGTCGCAAATTAAGGTCTTCGTCGACAATAATAAAATGAAGAAGGCGCCTACAGCCGAAATTAAAGAAGGAGAGAAGGCGGCGCCTGTAACCAAGATTAAAGCAACGGAGCGAGCCTGGAGCTGTTCGACGAGACCCTGCCGACGGGTCCCAACCGGTCCTCAAGATCAAGGAGCCGCAACGCCTGACCTAGGTCAGCCGGCGAGTCAAGGTCGAGGAGACGCCGACGCTCGGACCAGCGAAGCCCACGACGCAGCCGCCATCGAAGCAGAAGACGGCGACGACGAAGAGGAGGGAGTCGGAGGAGCAGGATATTCGTCCGATCCGCACCGGTCACGGTCCATCGAAGGATTCAATACAGTGGAAAATGCTTAACATGAAAACGCTTAACAAGAAATACTGGCTAATTGACTGATTATAATAATAATTATAATTAAAATTCTCAAGTAATTTGTATTTGGTAATTTAAATTGCATTTTCTGGGTAATTTATAAATTGTAATTCAATTACATTTACGTGTAATTTGCCCATCAGTCTTTGGGAACTGTGGAAATCTGGAGATTACGATTACGATGTTGTGCTTGAAGTGTGGCCTAAGAAATTAGGGAAACGTCACAATTTTCATTATGACGCAATTGATGCATATTATTTTGTATAATCATTTATTTAAATCGTCATAGCATTCGAAGGACGTTTTCAGACTTCTTAAATAGATAATGTTAATCCATCATGGATGAATTTCTCCTACCTGTTTCTCTTTTGATATTTGAATTAACAGCTTTGATTGTTTAGTTACGTACGTATATTGTCCTCGTTTTCGCCATCCTCGTGTTTGGTCCAGACGGTAAGCAGTAACTAATTACTGTTCAAAAGTAACTTTCCAGCGGCATATTGAAAAGAATCAAGCGGTTTTAATGAAAGATTTATTGTGCGTTCAGCACAGAGCTCAGGAATTTAAAAAAGATCAGTGACTTGTATTTATTGATTTTTCTTTATAAGAGTTACTTGTGACTTGACTAACAAACGACCTGTGATTTTCCGTTATACAACATCTGTGAATGACCTGTGATAAATGACCTGTTATTTTATTTGACATACAAGACCTGTGATAAATGACCAGTGATAAAGCACCTGTTATTTTATTTGATATACAAGACCTGTGATAAATGACCAGTGATAAAGCACCTGTTATTTTATTTGATATACAAGACCTGTGATAAATGACTAGTGATAAAGGACCTGTTATTTTATTTGATATACAAGACCTGTGATAAAGGACCCGTGATAAATGACCTGTGATTTTTGTTTGTAGTGCCGAAGAGACCATAGACTGGCACGATTTCTGTCAGAATACGACGATCGTTTTGAAGGCAGAATGGGAACAGAACAATCCAAAACTAACAGAAACTCTTCAAATTCCGCTGATCCTGCACATATCAAGAACGCAGCCATTGTTTCCATAAGCGACAGCGACCCAGAGTTTTCTGAATGCTTTGAGAACACGACCTTCGATGAGCTTGCAAGCGTTCTTGAACGTGCCCAGAATGAAGCAGAACAACTTGTTGAACAGCAGGAAGTGGCCGACACACGCACTCGTAATGAAGAAATACCGGAGGTTTTGCAAAACGACGAGCAGATGAACGGAATTCTTGAAAACGAGGGCGAGTTTGTGGAATCAAATGGGAAAGTTGGAGACACTTCTTTTGACCCAATCGTGAACAGTTCTTCATCATCAGGGAACAATGTTTCAAGATCTACTAGTTCAGATCTTGCGAATCACAGAGGCAACCCAACAGAATTCAGTCCAGTATCCATTGATGCGAGCAACAGGTTTGACTGGAGTAACGAAAGTGATTTGGTGGCTTCACCAGGAATGTGTTTAGCAAATAATTCCGTGTTACCGTCAGCTAACATTGCCTGGAATGTCTTTGATCCGACCATAAGTAAGTACACAACGACACTGTTGATCTTTAGCTGCCAGACATGAGTAGGGATATTAAAACTGTCATACTTTCTGATTTTTCAGCGTCATATAACTGCAGATAAATGTACTTTTTATATTGATAATGATGATGATGATGATGATAATAATAATAATATTATTATTAATGTTATTATTTATTATTATTACTACTACTCCTATTAACACTACTACTACTACTACTACTACTACTATTACTACTACTACTACTACTACTACTACTACTACTACTACTACTACTACTACTACCACTACTACTACTACTACCACTACTACTACTACTACTACTACTACTATATTGCAATTTTAATAAATTATTTATATAATGTCGGAACCCTAATATCCAGAAAGCTCAAAGCGTGATGCGTATTGTTGTTATCATTCTTATTATTATTATTATTGTTGTTGTTGTTGATGTTGTTGTTGTTGTTTTGCTGTTGCTGCTGTTGTTGTTGTTGTTGTTGTTATTATTATTATTATTGTTAATTATAATTATTAACAAACTTTAGAATGCATCCAGTCACACAGCAGTGCGAATTAAAGGTACCGGGTGGCAGTGCGTTTTGAAAGCCAATCACAAGTATATTACTTAGGCTGCAGAGCTGTGCCTTTGAAAATCTGTTAATAGAACTGTCATGTAAACGTATCAATTAAAACATCCTAACACTGGTTTAAGCCAAGGACATGACCCTTTAAAGCATTTGGCTGATCATTTGTCTTCTGCTTGTGGGTTTAAGCGTAATACTATAAAGCCAGAGCGTAATACGTTGCTGGGTAACGTCATGTAATACAATCTGTTTTTATGGAGCACCGTCTCGAGTTATTCAAATAGCGACTTGCGCTTTCTGTTTATTTAGATTGGATGTCCGGTTTCTTTGCTGGAGTTCACTTTCCGTTGCAGCCCCACAACGGAGTAACAAGAGCTGATTATGATGCTGAGGAAGATAATGGGATGGAGCAGGATGAAGAGGATGACGATGATGATGGATGGGATACTGACGAGGATCGTGAACAGTTTGATAACGATGAAGACGACGACGACGATGACGACGACGACGATGATGATGATGATGATGATGACATGGACTCGGATACGGAGGACACAGATCATTATGATGATGATGAGGTAGGCATTACCCCAAATACAAGTATTGTTGTTTGTCAAGGTGTTTCCTTGATGTGGTGCTGAGTAATGTCCGATTATGCCCCAAGTTCAGTTCGTGTCATTCAAATCTTGTAAGCCGTTGCCAAGCCGTGGCCAAGACGTGGCCATCAAGTCTGGGTAACTTAGTTATATATCCATAATAAATTCATCCCCAAATCAGTAAGTGTATCAGTAAGTGTACATGCTTTTCTATAGCGACCGTATGGCCTCCAACCTGCTGATTTTTCAATGAATTTATCGGGCGAGATCCTTCACCACTGCTGCCTGTTTGAGTTTGAATGGGTGCCACGCCATTTGAGGTACCCGTGTACGGACCGTGCTAGCTCGAGATTCAAATCTCTGAAATAAGCCACTATTGGCATGCAAACCCGGAATCCTTGCACTCAAAGGGTCCTTGACTTCGCGGTAACAAATGTAGCTAACCAATGGTGTGTGTTTGGACCTCTTCATGTCCTTAACTGGCCTAATTTGTGCAACTTACAAAACAATATTGGTTTCTTTGTTGGGTCTCAAAGCAACCAGCTAAAACCCTGTGTTATGAGGCTTAAAAATAAAAGCAGTTAAGTATTTGTGGACAAAACAAGCAATCTAATCAAAGGAAGCACTGAACGATATGAATTTCAGGCGTCAACTGTCTTTGACGGTGACCTTGATGGCAGTGGCCTTGGCAGAGGCCTTGTGCAGGAGGAAATCAACGTCCTGCCAACTCGGACGTACCAGTCCCATCATCCGCAGCCGACTACGACGACTAACGCTAGTGATGCTGGTGCAAGTGCCAGCGAGCAGCAGAGCCAAAACGAGTGTCAGGTCTGTCTCAGCAACTTCATGGATGGCGAAGTTCTTCGGACGCTGCCTTGCTGCCATCAGTTCCACTCGAATTGTATTGACCTCTGGATCCAGGTTACTATAATTTTTAATGCTTTTGAAAATAATAATAATAAGTAATATTTATAAAAATATAGTGATATTTTACCGGTACTTTTCATACTGTCGATTTATAATAATATTTAGTATCATTATTTTTGCTCTCAACAAACCAAAGTAAAATAAGAGTCATATTTTTATGGCCTTTAATTTATTTCTATGTATGGATGGATGTATGAAGACACTTTATGTAGCACCTTTGGTTACCTCACAAAAGTGCTGCATGTATGACTAACTGAACGGAATAAGTGCATTTTAAGGCAGTTTGAAAATGTTTAAAATAGTGGGAAAGCTTTGTAATACTGTTTATCTATAATAATAATAATAATAATAATAATAATAATAATAATAATAATAATAATATTATTATTATTATTATTATTATTATTATTATTATTATTATTATTATTATTATTATTATTATTATTATTATTATTATTATTATTATTATTATTATTATTATTATATTTTTGATCCTGCACCAATTTTTGTTCCTGAGCGATGACATTTACTGGTACTATTTCTGTCAAGCTCTGCATCCACGAACTGGTACAGCGTCTTCCTGTCGTGGGCTAGTTACCATGTAATGTTTAGGAAAAAACTGTGTCTTTCTAAATTGTTTCTGATTACTCTGATCTTATTCTTACTATCATCATTATTATCTGCTTAACTATATCTGATTATTTAGGATCCTATTTACTTCTGGTGGAAATGACCAACTAATAATACTGATACTGATGAAAGTGTTTCCCTTCCTAAAATTTGCCTAATCTGGTATAAAGTAATAGTAGGTTAAACAGTAATAGGGGCCTGCTAGTAAATGTAATGATAATGAGAGAGTAAAAATAGTGTGGTTAAAAAACAATGAAATTTTTTACTCGATACTGAAAGAAGTAAATAAAGGATCAAAATAAAATGGACTGAAGTTTTATAATTTTTATCGGTATATTATTCAATGTTTCTGTTTTGTTTATTTTATTTAGAGAAATGCCATCTGTCCGGTTTGCCGAGTTCGAATAAGAGATGAGATTGGCTATTGATCAGAAGGACGTCGCCATTTTGCCATCATTTTGCAGTTCATTCCAGTTGCTTGGTTTTAGCCTTGTTTTTTTACCTGGTTAACCGATATTCTTGAGTTGATATTTAGCAAGGGAACTGTTTAATTTCAAAACTCTAAGGCATGTTTCAGTTTTGGCATTTATGGATAAACTTTTTTTCGATTTGTCCTAGAAGGATTTAGGCGAGTGTAGTCTTGGGTCGTTGTTCTTGTGGTGGATTCAAATCCTGGATTCTTTTTGTTACTGACAGTTCGTTGTTGAACCGTGCGATATTACAAAAAAGGTTTTTCTTATCTGCTCTAGTGATTTCTGTACAGCGCTGTGACAACCATTGAGCTATTAATAGAAACAGATGTTGCTATAAACTAGACGCAGCATAAACGCAAAACTATGACAGTGAGTTTATGTATCTATGCCGACTATTGTGCTAATTGTAGAAAGTATTTTTGTAAAGTATTTTATAACGCAAATACGAAATACAAAGGGAAGTAGAAATAAACATTCAAAATACATCGTTTTGAATATATTTGAAATTCAGATACAGAAATACTTCAGTTCATTTCAAATAGTATTTTCCATACTTTGTACTGTACTTAATTATTCTGCAAGGTCATCTGATTGTCTTTCTCTGGTCATACATTGGAACATAACTGTTCTGGGTAAACGGGCTTTTGCGGTTGCTGGACCTAAATTCTGGAACTCCCTCCCTGTGTCTGTTCGTTCTGCTCAGTCGCTTCTGTCATTTCGTTCCCAACTTAAAACTTACCTGTTTCAAATTGCTTCATAGGTTGCCTTTTTGTCTTGTGGAGTGATCTTCTAGATAATGACCTGTTGCGGCTTGGCTTTGGTGCGTCATCGCTTGATGTCTTGGGGAATAAGGACTGGTTTTAAGTATTGTGTTTGGCGGAATTCAATGTTTTATAAACTGTAAGTACCATATTTCGTGACATCTCGTAAAAGAAATTGGCTAGGCACGCGACATCCACGCGTTGACACAACAGCTGCGCGCACATGGTCACTTATGGTGCACCGTACACAACGAATATGCGCACACGGTGCATCGTATGCAGGCCTAAAGCCATCTGCATTTTGGCGTCGGAATTACGCACGTTTGTACCTGTCGGCGATATGCATTTAAATAATGGATCACACAGGCATAGCATACAGTCACTTGCCTATTGTCTTCTATTACTCTGTCTGTCTCTGTCTATCTGTCTGTTTGTCTGTCTGTTTGTCTCTCTCTTTCTATTTCTATTTCTCTCTGTTCTCTCTCTGTCTCTCTGTCTCTGTATCTGTCTCTGTCTCTCTCTCACACACACACACGCACACATGCAGAAATTATTATAGCTTCTGTTTATGATATGTTTTCCTATATAAACGGTTCACCCAAAATTCTGTTTAGCGATTCTATGACTTAATGCACATATCTATGCACAGTCATCGAATCTATTTCTCAAACGTCTTACAGCCTAGTCGTGGAGTGTAGGTTGTCACAAGTTGAACTGTATACAGGTGTATTCTGCGACATCGCTGTATCACCCGTGTTGAAGTCGTAAACCTTGAAGTTGTGCTAATCGCAGCTCGTGTTGCGTTTATAGGTCTACATTGGCCTTTCTATCTAATCCGAGACGAGACGATTATCTCCACAGAACTTCACCTGGAGGACTTTATCCGACAGAGCTAACCCTGAAGCTTTCAAGATTATTAAGATTGATTGCAGATTGAATTGGGCCTTGCGCATTGACGAGTAGATAGATGACTTATCTATTTACATTAGCTACGCTATTATGACTAATTATCATGATTATAGGAAGATGATGATAAACCGTTCATATGTCGCGTTGATTGGACTTAGGTCTACGTTGGGATGTAAATAGTCCAACAAAATTTTGTCTAAAAAGCATAGAGAGATCACCAGCAGCGAATTGTTCGCAACCTGTGTCCACTGGAATCTGTTTAAAGAAATTTCTCGAATTACCGATCGTTAGTTTTGGATAATCGGAACAAATGGCTTCCAGTTTTCACTGGATGCTTCTGCTGGCTTTTTCTGCCGTCAGCATAAAAGGTAAACGCTGCTTCTTGTCTGACCTAAAAGGGCCGTTTTAAGGTCGTCGTAGGCCCTAGGCACTCTCGCATTCGTAGGCCCCAACTTCCAACTCTTCATTAGAGCTAAACACATTGAAAACCACTTCATGCGGGAAATGACATGTGATTTTGCTAATGCAAAGAGCCGCAAAGTTAACATAATGTAGCACATCTTAACTTAAACTGTTTCAGTACAAACGTTAAGGTTATTAAATTTGTATTTCCTTTTCCTATTTTCGGGTCAATCAATAATTTTTTTTCAATATCTCATTTTTGACTTTCGTAGGCCCCTATAAAGTTCAAAGTTCGTAGGCCCTAGGTACAGTGCCTACTGTGCCTAATGGATAAGACGTCCCAGCGACCTAAACAGGCACAACTGGGTTACTGCATCATCTACAAATACTCGCTCACTCACTTACTCACTCGCGCACTCGTTGGATGACTCGCTTGCTCGCTGAATCAATCAATATCAATTAAAGTAAATTAAAAAATAAATAAAACAGGCAGTCAATCAGTCGTCGTCTCTGTTTATCTAGGAGTGCATGGCATACTGTGCTACTCCTGCCAGTATGCGGATAACCCAACATTAGTGGGGTGGGAATGTGTGTCGTCTCCGGCAGACTACACCCTCGGCCCCACAACCACCGAATGCTCTACTGCGTGCTCTTCCGAAGTCCAAAAATACGGTGAGTCCATCGCTACGTAATATTGTAATCGTAGCTCGAGATTTATATAGCGCCGAACGGGACCAGCTTATTCACAGGCGCCCAGTGAAAACAAAATCGATAGACAGGAAGGGTTCGGTTCCAGGTCAAGATCCAAGAGTCAGGCAGGCGGACAGTCAGACGGCTACGGTGGATGGTATAATACTTTTTATTACCATACCTCATCAGACCTTACTTTTTATGCCTTTAATCAGATGCGCGATAGGGTCTAATGGTTAGCAGGCTGAACTGCTAACCGACAGCTCGGGTTCGAATCCTCGTGAAGGCAAAAGGATTTGTATGAATTTCTGCGCCGTTTGTGCCCCCTAGCGAACTGAGCTATAAAACTGGTATACTGATCGTGCATTGTGGGAAGGTCAGACCCGCCCTCGTACGCCGAGACTAAGAAAATGAAGTCGTTAACACTTCAAACCCATGGCGGCCTCTCTCGGCTAGCTCACGAAACTGCCCTTCTTTTTACCTTACCTTAGCTCACAAAACCTTAATTTTTCTTTGTTTACTCTTGCTTAAGCCTTACCTTACTTTGTTATTAAAACTTATACAGAAAATATTTAAACTTATACAATAAATAAAGCATATTAAAATATATTAAAAGTAATGATGGTGGCTTTGTGTAGGTGGTACGGATAAAATTTACTTCGTGTTACGAGGATGCAAGACGAAGGAAGACGGCTGTACGGTCGGAGGAATTGACGTCTGCGTCGAGACCTGCAGTGACGCTGATCTCTGCAACAACGAGAACTATGACCCAGGAACCCCAGCACCTACCTCCCCACCACCCTCGACCATTCCACCCACGACCACTACAGGTAAATACCAACCACAGGTAAATACCACCACAGGTAAATACCACCACAGGTAAATACCACTACAGGTAAATACCACCACAGGTAAATACCACTACAGGTAAATACCACCACAGGTAAATACCACCACAGGTAAATACCACCACAGGTAAATACGACCACAGGTAAATACCACCACAGGTAAATACCACCACAGGTAAATACCACCACAGGTAAATACCACCACAGGTAAATATCACCACAGGTAAATACCACTACAGGTAAAAACCACTACAGGTAAACACCACCAGAGGTAAATACCACTACAGGTAAATACGATCACAGGTAAATACCACTGCAAGTAAATACAACCACAGGTAAATACCAATACAGGTAAATACCACTACAGGTAAACACCACTATAAACACCATTATAAGGGAAACACCACTATAAACACCATTACAAGGGAAAACCACCACAGGTAAATACCACAACAGGTAAATGCCGCTACAGGTAAATACCACTACATGTAACTACAACCACAGGTAAATACCACTACAGGTAAATGTCACAATAGGTAAACACCACTACAGGTAAGCACCACCAGATGTAAATACCACCACCGGTAAACTCGACTACGGGGTATAACCCCACTACAAGTAAACATAACCCCACAAGTAGACTTCTTAAGATAAACACCACCACAAGTTAGCATCTCAGGAGTAAAATCCGACGCAAGTCAACTGTCCACATGTAAAATACTGCCACAGGTAAATACTTCACATGTCAACTGTCCACAGGTAAATACTTCACAAGTCAACTGCCCTCAGGTAGATACTTCACATGTCAACTGCCCACAGGTAAATACTTCACATGTCAACTGCCCACAGGCAAATACTTCACATGTCAACTGCCCACAGGCAAATACTTCACATGTCAACTGCCCTCAGGTAAATACTTCACAAGTCAACTGCCCTCAGGTAAATATTTCTCGTGTCAACTGCCCTCAGGTAAATACTTCATATGTCAACTGCCCACAGGTAAATACTTATCGTGTCAACTGCCCTCAGGTAAATACTTCACATGTCAACTGCCCACAGGTAAATACTCCACATGTCAACTGCCCACAGGTAAATACTTCACATGTTAACTGCCCGCAGGCAAATGCTTCACATGTCAACTGCCCGCAGGCAAATACTTCACATGTCAACTGCCCTCAGGTAAATACTTCTCGTGTCAACTGCCCACAGGTAAATACTTCACATGTCAACTGCCCTCAGGTAAATACTTCTCGTGTCAACTGCCCACAGGTAAACTACCACCAAAGGTAAACATCACCAGAGGTAGCCTAAATTCGTCGACCAAATGACCGCCATGATATCAACTTACCAATGGTAAAATACCTCCATGCGCCTCGTGCGTTCTTCCCCTTATCTCACGTTCTGGTTCAATTCCAAACAACATCCACCACAGCCATCTGACGGCCTCCCTGCCTGACTCTTGCATCTATCTGGAACCGAACTCTTCCTGCCTACCGATTTGTTTTGACTGAGCGCCTGTGAAAAAGCTTGTTCCCGCGACTTGGCTTTCGTTGGGCGCTGTAGTAATCTCCAGCTTATGATTACGATTACGTGAGACATTATAGGATATCTTCCTGAACGTGGCTATTATATAGTTGACGTAAATACACGCTTTACGAGATAGCACGGCATCTAAATGGTTTGACTTTATCGGCTTCACATAAGTGGACCTTAGCATAAGATCGTTCAACGCGCAGAAGTGGACCGGTCCAGAAGTTTGAGATACAAGGGGCGAGGGCAAGTAAGCAGGGCCGTTTGCGTAACGTACGTCATGGGTTCGAAGGCGAGGTGAAATCGGGCCCTTAATAGCCCCCCCAAGGCTTTGCCAGTGGCTTCTTGGTCTATAGGAACCGCAGCTGATAGACGGTGCAATGGATAAACAGATTAGCGCAACTTTTTGCCTCGATTACACCTGGAGATTCTGTTAATACCTTTATGTACATGTTTACAAGCACATAGGCTACACACATACATATTTATATACAGAGAGCGAGAGAAAGAGAGAGAGAGAGAGAGAGAGAGAGAGAGAGAGAGAGAGAGAGAGAGAGCAGCAGAGGCGAGGAAGAGAAGAAGAAAAGTAGGATAGAGAGAGGGAAAGAAGAAAAGGGAGAGAAGAAGAAGGAGGATAGGGAGAAGGAGAGAAAGAGAAAAGAAGACTGGCAGAGATAGACAGAGACATTATTATTTCTGCATTTATTAAGCGCCCCTCTCTAATGACTAAGCATCAATCGATGGCGCTGAGCCATTGTTCGTGAAGGACTTGCTCAAGATCCCTACACAGTAACCGTCTCAGTGGAGGCTCGAACCGGTACTCTCTACGTTACAAGCTGAGCACTCTAACCAGTCAGCTACTCTGTCCCACAAACTGACAGACACAGACAGACAAAAAATGGACTCACTGACTGCAAGGGGAGGACTGGCCATCCGCCCTCATTAGCCGAGGCAAAGAAAATGAAGTCGCTAACACTTCATACCCGTGGCTTCCTGTCTGGGGTTGGCTGAAGGGAATGCTCTTCCTCCTCTTTTGTTTCTCTAGAGATTCCAGGGACGATCAGTTGCTACTCGTGTGTCTACAGTTACACCGGACAACCTGATGAGGATGACACCTGTGTCACCGATGCCCCAAATGCACCTCCTCCGAATGAAGTTCGCTGTCCTCCGTCCAGATATTGCACCATCTTCCGACAGTGGGACAATGGTATTATTTAGACTCGTTCGTTTCGTCACTCAATCCGTTTAGTTTTGGTTGTGGATCTTCAGTTTCATCATCATCGTCATCGTCACCGTCACCGCCACCGCCACCGCCACCACCACCACCATCACCACCATCATCACCATCATCAGTCAGCATCAATCATCATCATCATCAATCATCATCATACCAGAACCTTTTTATCATTATCATCATCATCATCATCATCATCATCATCATCATCATCATCATCATCATCATCATAAATCATCATCAATCATCATCATCATCAATCATCATCATACCAGAACCTTTTTATCATTATCATCATCATTATCATCATCATCATCACCATCATCAATCATCATCATCATCATCAATCATCATCATCATCATACCAGAACCTTTTTATCATTATCATCATCATTATCATCATCATCATCTTCTTCTTCTTCATCATCATCATCATCATAATCATACCAGAACCTTCACCTTCACCATCATCTTCATCATCATCATCCCAGAACCTTCATCATTATCTTCATCACCATCATCACCATCATCGTCATCATCATCATCGTCATCGTCGTCGTTTGAATTAGAGCAAGGTACATGGGTTACTCTTACCCGAACTTCACAAAAACTCCTTGTTATCTCTTTCGGATCTTGTTCTGCCTTCTTTCTTCACTGTTCCTTTTGTTATTTTATTTAGCGCCTTTCAGTCAGTCCTCTAGACACCTTATCGACCTGATCGTTGTATCTGGACATTTATGTAACGCCACTTGGAACCCATAAAGTCAACCTGTTAGCTCTCCATTCCGGAGACGGTAAAACACGCAGTCTAATCGGAATAACACTTCAGTCGATGGTTTGGACCAAGGTTGCTTAAAAAACAGGTTGTGCCGCTTGTGCGGTTTATTGGCTACAAGGTGGTCGTCGTTTCATGCGAAATGCTCGTATCTGCGAGTAGTTCTCTTGCATAAACAAGAGAGCCACTTGGAGGCGAAATGTCGCAGCAGTTGATGTCAGAGATGCGAAAGAAAAAGAAAAAAGAATTCCCACCTGTTCGATTGCATCGGTGTTTTTTGTTACTTGGCTGCGGCAGGCTGTAATTCCATGGGATGGTTAGGTGAACTAAACATCACTATCTCTCTCTCTCTCTCTCTGTCTGTCTCCCTCTGTCTGTCTCTCTTTCTCTCACTCTGTCTCTGTCTCTCTGTTTCTTTCTGTCTGTGTATTTTTTCTCTCTCTCTGTCTCCCTCTGTCTGTCTGTCTGTCTCTGTCTGTCTGTGTGTCTTTCTCTCTCTCTCTCTCTCTGACTATCTGTCTCCGTGTGTCTGTCTCTGTCTGTCTATCTGTCTCTCTCTCTCTCTGATGACAAACTCAGCTGAACGTAGACATTTCACCGTGCGCCATATAAATGTTCAGTGTGGTGACTGTATTGTTAAAAATTACATTACATGTGTTATAGGTCTAACCAGGTGTTTACATTATAGAATGACATATAAATGTTTACATTACATGGACTGCAACACTGTTTATATACACATTCGTACTTTCCAACTGCCCTACATAAATGGTCTATTTTAAGGCACAGTGTAACAACTCGGTTAGATATAAAGGCGCTGTATAAATGTTCTGTTACATTACAGCCCAGCAGGTGGTGCGTAGTTTTCGGCGTGGGTGTGACGAGTATACAGGACAAGTGAACAACTGCGTCGAGGATCTTTACTTTACGACCTGCAACACCTACTGCAACACGAACTACTGCAACTCGGGCGATGGAACGCTGCCGCTGCGAGGCAAGAAACTCAGAAAGGTGAAGGCCACCGAGACCAAGAAAAAGGAGGCGGCGATTAAAATCTAAGAAGAAAGCAAAATGCGGCACATTTATAACTAATCAATAAAACTGTCGATTAAGAACAGGTAACAAGTATGAATTATAGATTTAAAATTGATAACAGTTAAGAGATAGAGATTATTAATTGATAACAGTTATGACACAGAGATCAATAATTGATAACAGTTATGATACACAGACTGGTTATTGCTAACAGTTATGATATAGAGATCAATAATTGGTAAAGGTTAAGAACTAGATAGTGATAATTGATAACAGTTAAGCCACCGATAATTTATAACAGTTAAGAGATACAGATTGATAATATAACCGATAACAGTTAAGGAGATAGAGATCAATCAACAGTAGCATTTATCAGCTGTAGATCAATCACTGACAACAATTATGCTATAGAGATCGATCATTGGTGCTTATAGAATGTTTACCAATGGTAGGGGCCGATAAAAATTGTTAAACAGTTCAGTCAATCTAAATCCAGTTTAATTGTTGCTTGTAACTAATCACTTAATCACTTATTCGTTGAACCAGCTGATGTCAATATTGTGTACTAAACATTCATTCAAACAACTGTCAATCAACTATCAATCAAATATTAAAAAGCAAATGAATTGAGAATTGATGCTCAGAAGGAAAATATTACATAGACTTTCGTTGTGATTAATTATAGTTATAGTAGTAGTAGCAGTAGTAGTGGTAGTAGTTGTAGTGGTGGTAGTGGTGGTAGTGATCGTAGTAGTAGTAGTAGTAGTAGAAGTAGCGATGGTAGTGGTAGTAGTGGTAGTAGTGATCGTAGTAGTAGTAGTAGAAGTAGCGATAGTAGTAGTAGTAATAATAATAATTATTATTATTTTTAATATTATTAGTATGTGCTACAGTAAGTGTTGTTGTTGTTATGTATCCTAGATAAGTGTAATCCTTATGGAAAGAAAAGTTACGCTGGGAGCTGTTAATAGGTGTCTGGAAGAAATCAGGCCTTGTTGTTATTGTTTTTTATGACCCAAAGGATAATAACTCAAGGGTACGATGAAAAATTCTCTTTGAGAGACTTGTTACATCTGGTACGGCTTCGCTATGTCTCGCTCGATTTAGTCCCGTGCGAAGCAGATGCGTTGAGGCGCTGAATGGCACCAGTAAGGCGTTGAAACAGGAAGTTTCCCGGCATTTAGGTTATGTAATGACCGAGTGTTTATGAAGCTGGAGCTTCGATGGTTTATGGGGCGAAGAGTTTTGAAGGCTAGAGGAACAAACAGAATTGTTCCGACAGGATGTCAGTATGAATCTTTCTTTTTGCTGCGATCTCAGCTGCAGCATTCGTGACCTAGGCAGTACTGGATTGGTACGAGTCTGCTAGAGTGTCGATTATTACACGCCCTAGGTCAAAAATGTGCCCACCCACCCAAGTCATGGTTAACATTGTGAAACTCAGTCCAACATCGCTAAAATTGTAAAACTCGGTCCAGCATGGCTAAAATAGTGAAAAATTCAGTCCAGCATGGCTAAAATAGTGAAATTCAGTCCAGCATGGCTAAAATAGTGAAACTCAGTCCAGTATGGCTAAAACTGTAAAACTCAGTCCAGCATGGCTAAAATAGTGAAACTCAGTCTAGCGTGATATCGAGTCTGTACAGCTTTTGTAAAAATTACGCAAGTTTTAACGGTAATTAAATTTCTGATTTTTCACCGGATATATTGCTCAAATATCGGACTGCCCAAGAGATGTGCCATCGGGCAGCCGACGGTCACATATGAAAATCCAGCTGGTTAGTTGTTTTGATGAAAAGCCAGCCATTACGAGGGCATGCCATAAGATATCACTGATTTAGGTGTCTCCTGCGGTTCTGCCAGAGCCTGAAAGGCATTCCAGACCGTCAGAGCAATCCGCCGTGACTGTAGCTCCGTTGGGGCATTCATGAGGGCACATCAAGTCTTTGGCTTGTCGCGATGCGGACATCTTCATCGTCCGGCCTCAAACCACAAGGACTTATAGGCAGTGCCAGGAACCATTCACCTCTTCACCTATCTCACTTTCCGGTTCAATTACAAACACCATCCACCATAGCCGTCTGAACTGCCATGGAGTTTGTTTCTTGTCAGTCTGATTCTTGGATCTTGATCTGAAACCGAACCCTTCCTGTCTATCGATTTTGTTTGGACTGAGTGCCTGCGAATAAGCTGGTTCCTGCGACTTAGCTTTCTTTGGGTGCTGTAGAAGTCTCGAGCTTACGATTACCAGAGTGAAGTGAAGAAACTGCCTTAAATCTGGCTTCAAGATACTCAGATTTTATTGAAGTTTTGAAGACTGCCAGATCCTTCTGGATGACTGGGCGTCCCAGGCTCTTTGTTTATGGACCGTGGAAGCTTCGGAATTAAAGGCCCAGATTCGTCCGACCAGCGGATCAGAGCCAGTGCCAAAAGACCATCCCGGAAGTAGGTCGAGGCATGAAAGGATGAAAGCCTGTAATATTGCGGTGCCTGTGTTTGAAGCCAAGAAGGCAGAAGTATCAGCGCGGAAGCTCGAAGTAGATCCATCCTACCTGCGTCCCTGAAAAATGTCTCAGCGTCTGCAGCCACCACGGATGCTTTCCCACCAAGAGTGAGGTCATCCAGGTAGCCAGGATGAAGAGGAAGGAAAAGCCTGTCAAAGCGGTTGAATAAGATAAGAAGTGGAATAATGAGCCTCCTTGCCATGGTCCTGTTTGTGACTGTATTGTGCGATTAGTTCACAATTACCACATTTAAGAATGGAGCGTCAGGAATAAGCCAAATTGCAGTATGGGTACAACTAGTGGCCCTAGTGATGGGTCTCCGTCACATTATGGGCCGTTTCCTAGTCCAGCATGGCTAAAATTGTAAAACTCAGTCCAGCATGGCTAAAATTGTAAAACTTGATATCGAGTCTGAACAGCTTTTGTAAAAATTACAAAAATTTTAACGTTTAAGTAAAATTCTGATTTTTCACCGGACATATTGCTCAAATACCGGACTGCCGATTAAAAAATCGGACACCTGGCATCCGTATCTAGAATTATTACCCGAATATTTCAGCTTAAATCATGACTTTTTACATAAAATAAATGATATTAGGAAGCTGTTTACAGCCGACCTTTAACACAGTGCATACCAATATATTCATAAATCACATATTTCTCCAGCGTACATATATTCAACGTAATCTACCACAGGGTCTGTGTTCCTATATCATACACGTATGTGTGAAGTCAATATAAAACGGAATGAAAACTTATCTTATCGGTATTTACACCACAGCCAAATAAACGCTGCCTCTAATTCCTTGATCGACACTACAAAAAGTTACCGAAATCGATCACTTTCACTAATTCGACTAATCTGATTCGCTTCCATGATCACTAACCCTCACCAGGATATTACATCATCATATTATGCGTATACATCAACTCATGACGTCCTTAATTCGCCGTTACACACCCAGTGGAGATAAAATAGAATTCGTTTTTGTTGGGCCACGCTGTACATGCACAAACAAGTGTACAATATAAGTGTGTATACGTTCTTGCGAACCACGTATATATTTATACGCAGCATTCGTGCTGTCTGCAGCGTTTTATACTCTCGTGGGCCAATGGATGAATATGTGATCCCCAAAGGAGAGAGAGAGAAGGGGAAGCCCTAGACTGTGGCGCGGAGCATCGGTCCAGACCCTTTCATTGTTTAGGAATGAGCTGTATGGTAAACCGTTCCGAAAGCCCGTCGGGTTGGCTTGCTTCCCCCTAACCTCTCCCCCTGATCTGCAGACCCCAGCAACGTCGGCAACTGGAGCATCCTTGCGTAGAGGATGAGAGAAATATCGGCCGAATATTTCTAGGGGAGAGAGGGAGATAGAGGGAGAGAGCAAGAGCAGGGAAGAGAGAGGATCATGCTTCGACGGAAGGACTTTACTTACCTTCTGCTCTGGACGTTTTTTGTATTTCTCAGATACAGCAACGGTAAGCTCATTCGTTAATTCATTCATTAATATATTCCTTCCTTCGTCCATTCATTCATTCATTCAGTCAATCATTCAGTCAGTCAGTCCGTCAGTTATTAAGTCAGTAACTAAGTAAGGCAGTAAATCAGTCAGCCAGCAATGCACTGAGACAGGCAGGCAGGCAGGCAGGCAGGCAGGCAGGCAGGCAGGCAGGCAGGCAGGCAGGCAGGCAGGCAGGCAGGCAGGCAGGCAGGCAAGCAGGCAGGAAGACAGGCAGGCAGGCAGGCAGGCAGGCGGGCAGGCAGGCAGACAGATAGGCAGGCAGACAGGCACGCAGGCAGCCAGACAGACAGCCCCTTCTTCCGCTTATCTCTCTCTTCTCTCCAACCCCAAACACCACCCCCGTAGCTGCCACGCTGTCTCTCCGTCTGACTGGATCTTGACCTGGAACCGACCCCTTTTGCCTATAGATTTTGTTTTGACTGAGCGCCTGTGAATAAGGTGGTCCACGCGGCGCGGCTTTCGTTCGGCGCTGTAGAAATCTCGGAATTACGATTACGATTAGCATCAAATGAAAGTAGTGCCTCTGTTATGAACACATGGCTAGTCAGCCAGCCAGCAATGCAGCGAGACAGGCAGGCAGGCAGGCAGACCGACAGCCAGCCAGCCAGCCAGACCATCAAATCAAACTAGTTCTGTCATGCTTGAGCAGATGGCTAAAATCGAGAAACTCCCCCCCCCCTTCCTCTGGAGAAGGAAGCCTCAGCTAAAAATGTTTAGCCAGTGATCGTAAACTTGAGTTGAGATTCATTTACACTTACACCGGACGAACCCACGAGCTGCGTAAATCTTATCTAAAAAACAAACTGAAAGCTGAGTCACTTCTGCTGCTTCATATTGCGCTACAGCCCCGTTTCAGCTGGATATCTTGACTACTGATACGCACTTGAGAGCCGTCATCATCCGAACAGCAGTAATACGGCATCATCAAGTTTCGGTAGCATTGTATTGCGAGGTATTTGCGTGGTATCGTAATCGTAATTCCGAAGTTTCTACAGCGCCCAACGAAAGCCACGTCGCGGTGACCAGCTTATTCACAGGCGCTCAGTCAAAACAAAATTGATAGGCAAAAAGGGTTCGGTTCCAGGTCAAGATCTCAGACGGAGAGACAGCTTGGCAGCTTTGGGGATGGTGTTTGGGGGTCAGAGAGGAGAGAGAGATAAGAGGAAGAAGGGGTGTCAGGATAGGTATCGTATGGTATGGTAAACCTTATTTTACTGTACTGCTTTGCATCATATCTAATAATAAATAATAGGACGATTTATATGGCGCCGTAGCACGGCCGAGGCCAAGAAATTGACGATGTACACGAGTTCAGAAATCAACCACATACATATGATATTTTTAAAAGGTGAGTCTCGAGGAGTGGAACCGAACCCTTTGCCTATCGATTTTGCTTTGACTGAGCGCCTGTGAATAAGCTGGACCCCGCGACGTGGCTGTCACTGGGAGCTGTAGAAATCTTGGTATTACGATTACGATAGTGACTTGAATGTGTCCAAGGATGGGGCATTCTTCACATGGTCAGGAAGACTGTTCCACGCAGTGGGTCCGGCGGCAGAGAAGGAACATTTCCAGAACCTCATCGAGGATCGTGGGACACGCAGTTGATTCCTCGATTCCTAACCTATTGTATTTACGTTGTGTTGTACTCATTTTTGTTATCGGAATAAAGGTTTACTTACTTACTCGTGCCATATCGTGTCATGGGATGTTTGGTTTCCTTTTGAGTGAGTTCGGCCTATTCAGGTGCTATATAAATTTACAAATAAATACAGCTTGTATAATTAAAGATTATTCTACCTACTAATGATGGCTCAATAATGATGATGATGATGATGATGATAATAATAATAATAATAATAATAATATAATAATAATAATAATACAACTGCTGCTGCTGCTACTACTACTACGGCGCTATATAAATTGTCTTATTATTATTTATTATTATTATTACTACTACTAATAATAACAATACTAACAACAACAATAACAGTAATAATAATTAGTGTCTACTGATGCGCGGTGTCTAATACACGAGGCATCAACCGTTGGCGCACCAAAGCCAAGCCACAATGTCAAGTTACATCCTGTCCAGTCATGTCCAGTCATGTCCTGTTGACGTGTTAGAACTGGCCTTTGCTGGACTTCGGACTGCTTGCACGCAGTCTCCTGCGGTTACTTGCCAACCCCATCCCTCTGAAGCAGAGGCATTAGCGGGGTCAGAAGGTCGAGTGGAAGAAATGGAAGGAGGTCAGAAGGGGTAGGTGGGATGGGATGAAACTGTCAAAGAGGAGGGGAGCTGTTCCAGGGGTCATCTGCTCTGCTTTTATCTCAACTGCCCACCGAGGCATCTGTTTTGGATGAGCATTTCGTGCAGGCGCGTACCACTTGCACGTGCGTACCCAAATAGGCGTACCGTTTACGCGTACCAATTAAGGGTATCGTGTGAGCTTACAATACAAGAGATAGCGATAGTGTTGTGGTGCAGAACCCTTAGTTATCATGTGTCTGGTGTCTGTCTGTTTGTCAATCTCTGTCTGTCTGTCTGTCAGTCAATCTGTCTATCAGTCAGTCAGTCTGTCTGTTTGTCTGGCTGTCTAGTCTGTCTGTTTGTCTGGCTGTCAGTCAGTCAGTCAGTCAGTCTGTCAGTCTGTCAGTCAGTCAGTCAGTCAGTCAGTCAGTCAGTCTGTCTGTCTCTTTGTCTGTCTGTCTGTCTCTCTAAGTCACTTTTCTCGTCTAACTTACTAGTGTTCTTCCGACAACGACAAGCCATAAATGACGCGCAGTAAGATAGTTCTTTATTTTGAACTTCCAGACATATGCACGAATGTATACAGAACTGTATATCTTGTATGTATCTCGTACAATACGATGTACTTGTAATCGAGAAACGTCCGTCTGGCTGATATTTCCCACCGGAGCTGAGTCAACGAGTGCATGTTCTTGGTTTAGAACATCGGCCTATATATCGTCATTTAAATAGGTCTAAGCTGTAGACCAGGCCTACTTAATTGCTATGGAAACCAAGGCCAAAGTTCAGCTGTCTGGTGCAGAGGGGCGAGACTGATTGAGAGGGAGATGGAAATTTCAGCTTCGCTGGATAAGGCCTAATCTAATCTAATCTACTTCTACAGCGCCCTTATCGTAATCGTAATCGTAATCTCGAGATTTTTACAGCGCTCAACGAAAGCTAAGTCGCGGGAACCAGCTTATTCACAGGCGCTCAGTCAAAACAAAATCGATAGGCAAAAGGGTCAAGATCCAGGAGTCAGGCACTCAGACAGTCGGACGGCTACGGTGGATGCTGTTTGAAATTGAAGCGAGAAGAGAGATAAGGGGAAGAGGAATAATCAATTGATTTAATCAAATCTAGTATCATCTAATGACTTCTACAGCGCCGTTATCATATTGCCCAAGGCATCAGTTGATGGCCGTTTCAGGAGAAGCCAAAATTCCTGTAATAGGTCAGAGAAACCAGGAGTTAGGCTACAGAATGAGGGCTACCTCTAAACTCCAATTCACTTCCCAATTCAGCACGCTTCTGCCATCAGGTTTTGCCTCAATACTTCTAACTGCCGCAGATTCTTAGAGTACCGTGGACTGCTAGGAAGACAAATGAGTGAGTCTGGCATGAGTGGAGAGGAGGCTGCTCGGATGAATCAAAAAGAGGACGCTTTCATACTTCGGACATTTGCTAGGAAAGAGTGGAACCTGTACAGAGAAAGAGATCATCCAAGGCACAATTCCTGGACCTCGAGCTCAGAGGAGACCCAAATGACATGGATCGATAACATAAAGTCGTGGACTGAATTATCGTTCGACCAGTTAATTCAGGAGACAAGGGACAGAAGCAGATGGCACAAAATTGTTCGCCAGTGCTCGGCTAGAGGACCGTTGAAGACAAAACTCGACAAGACTTCTAACCACTATCGCATACTGTATCATCGTTGACGTCGTCATAATCATAATCGTCATCATCACCTCCACTGCAACCACCACCATCATCATCATCACCGCCACCACCACCATCATCACCACTACAATCATCATCATCATCATCACCACCACCATCGCCATCATCACCCTCATCATCACCTCCACTGCAACCATCATCATCATCACCGCCACCACCACCATCATCATCACCTCCACTACAATCATCATCATCATCACCACCACCATCGCCATCATCACCATCTTCATCACCTCCACTGCAACCATCATCATCATCACCGTCATCATCATCATCACCACCACCACCACAACCACCACCAGTTCTTCTGCCGATTGACGGCGAAGGGTGCAAGTGAATAATTTGCAATCTTTGCGGTCGCCTGTTAAGTCAGACGCCCTTCTTGTGCGAAATTAGTTCCATCCGTTCCTTTGATTGCAGTCTGTTCTGTCCCTGCTTTGTTTATTTTTCCGTTTCGCATCTGGCATGCAGTGTCCTATTTTTAGGAAGGCCTGCATATGTATATATATATATAACAATCTATCTACAAATCTGTATATCTATATACATACAATACATGCCTATATGTATGAATATATATATATAGATTTATCTTTATATATACAATATATGCCTATGATCACGCCATTTCAGTGCTATACAGACACAGCAATAAGCTACATATGTGTCAGGTTCATGATATGCTTTCCCTCTTGGCTTTTGACCGGTCTTACTGATAATCCCTCGAGAATTGCGACTTGAGCTCCTTTCTCTCCTCCTCTGTGTTCCGCAGGAACCTGAAGAATGTACTGTTCAACAGTGATTTTACTTTTTCGGGTCGGAAACACCTCTGTTGAGTTTATCCTCTAAGAGGCGCTTTATAAATCTCAAATTACAATTACAATTACAATCTTATAATCCGTGGAATTTGGATTGCTTAGTAGCGACAATCGGCTGGTGAACTGAGCATTTTTACAGTGGCGCTATAGAAGTCCTTGAGTCATTATTCTTATAGGCCATAATTATGTCATATGGTCAAACTATAAATTATGATGTTGTCAAGTGTTCTTGAAAGTATCTTGGTATGATATATGCTGGCTAAGATGTACGAAGTGTTGAACAACGAATTAATTAATTTCACAGCCCAGCTGAAACTTCTGGAGACCATAAAGAAATCAACATCCTCTTCGAACATCTATCTAGCAGTTGTAATTCAGCGTTTATGTCCTAAGCCCTCTTAGGTGGCACTTCTATTCTGTTCGAACTTGACGAAATCTAGCCGTTTTTTCATTTTATCCAGACAGTTTTAAAATCCTGAGGGGTTATTCCTTCCTCGGGGAACAACTAATAAATTCGTCAATTTAAATAGGTCTGTATGGCTTATATAAATATAACAGACCATACAAGTATTCAATAGATTTTTCCAGTATATATTATATATTTTAAATAGATTAATTACAATTGATTGCTTCTGTATATTTATATTCTATATATTGTGAGGCACGGTAGCCGATTGGTTAGAGCTTTCGGCTTGTAACGCGGAGAGTACGGGTTCGAGCCTCCTCCTCCGAGACAGTTGCTGTGTATGAAGCTTGAGCAAGTCCTTCACTCACAATTGCTCAGCGCCATCGATTGATGCTTTAGATCGACAATCACAATTCTATAGCCATCGTTGCTCTATCTTCTTTCCTCTACAGATATTTAGTTCATATCTATTGATAATCAGTAAATAGATTATAAATCTTCTGAAGTAATTAATACATGCATCAGATGTATTTTAAACAGGGTTGTTAGGCTAGAAACGTTGTTTATGACCTGCGTGCCGGAAACGTTAGCCACCCAAGATGACATCTGTGGCAAAGGCGAACCAGAAAAGATAAGAGAATCAACCGAATACAGAGACACACACAGACTTCCTCCATTTGGTTTACTCTTTAACAGAATCTAAATATCGTCGACATCTACGAACCAGACGAAAACAACACCCAGTTGTGCCTCTCTCCGTCTGTGTCAGTGGCGGATCCAGGACTGCTTGCGTGGGAGGGGCAAGGGCATTTCCAGATGGGGGCCCCACATTCTGGCAGTGCACGGGCCTGGTCTGAGGGGCGCCGGCTTATAACAAAGAGGGGTGAACTGCCCCCACCGCGACTATAGCTAAATCCGCTCCTGGTGGGTGTGTACTTATGTTTGGTGTTTGAGTCTTATGTTTGAGGGCTTGTATAATGTAAATGGTGTAGTGTAGTGGTGTAGACATGTTAGGAATCGTATTTGTCGATTTATATAGCGCCTCTCACAGGACAAATTACTCAACGGCTCTTCCGAGGCAATAGGTGATTTTTGATCTCGTGTTGTGTAGTGGAGCGTCGAACTGATCTGAATTTGACTGGATTTGCAGACAAGGTGTTGTCGTGGTATCATAACGGCGCTATAGAAGTTATGAGGTTAGATCATATCTTAGGCTACAGTAGGTCACACGGATATTATATCATCATCATCAACATCAGCATCAGCATCAACTTCATCATCAGCATCATCATCATCATCATCACCGTCACCATCATCATCACCGTCATCATCATCATCGTCATAATCATCATTATCATCGTCATCATCACCGTCATCATCATTATCGTCGTCATCATCATCATCATCATCATCGTCATTTTCATCATTATGTACATCTCTGAAGATGGCTGTTTGGCGTCATTGGGTGCGAATAGATGAACTTTAGTTATTTGTCAATAATATAGATGTATACATTTTTATATATTTATGCAAATGTAAAGTTATTATGTGATGTTATATATATTATATATACACAGAGAGAGACGTATGTATATATGTGAGTTTCCAGGTATGTAAAGGCCCTCGGGCTTGGAGCTGGGATATCTAGAATTTCTTCCCCGGAGTCTTGTGTGA
Source organism: Norana najaformis (assembly GCA_964023275.1). Taxonomy (NCBI): domain Eukaryota; kingdom Metazoa; phylum Annelida; class Clitellata; order Crassiclitellata; family Hormogastridae; genus Norana; species Norana najaformis. The sequence goes on from OZ029919.1 coordinate 31,166,490, forward strand.
TACCTGGAAGCATGATGTCAGTATCACGCGGCTGAAGGTCACAGTCAGTAGTTGCTTACTTACTGATAAACATTTTGTTCAAATGAGCACCGCAGTAAGGCTTGCGTCTACAGGCAGCGCATTGTGAGTCCCTGGAAAAGGCGCTATATTATTGTGAGTCATTAAAAAAGGCGCTATATTAAGTGTCTAGATAACTAACAGTGCCTTCAGGCTTGGCTTCTGTAATGGCGATAATCCTGGTGGTTTCAGGGGCTTTTGAGGAAATTCTTGGTGATTTCTGAGCGTTTCAGGGAATTCGTCAGGTGATCAGGGCTTTTTCAAAGTTCGGGGGCTTCTACGTTTTTCTGCTGCTTTTCATTTGTTTCTAATCTGCGACTGAACAGCGATTTTGAGTACCTAAAAGGTGCTGTGTAAATATTCAGTAGGCCTACATACATACGTATATATCGGAATACTTTGTTGGGAGCGCCTCTGACAAGTCTCTCTTGAAAAGGCGCTATATAAATCTGTAAGTAAAATTACAAAAATTACAATTACATACATACATATATATATATACACGTACATACATGCTTGAATACAACATTATCTATATTGCATTACTGTCACGTAGGCCTTGTAAACAAATCACCACTCCAGTTTAGCATCTAGTTTAGTCCCTCTGCAACCAACGTATTAGTCCTGAGCTAGCGAAATATAACATGTAGTCAGCTTTCATTAGGTAGTGCAGCACGTCAGGCATCAGGCTGCAAAATATGGACTAGAATAACGTGTAAAAATCCTAAAAATAAAGCAAGGAAAATAGCTCAAAATGATATATTTCATTTTAAAAAACTCCACTCTAGTCTCCCACCAGGGACTTTGTACCTGACCCCAGTGGGAGCTCCGCCACAAAGCCCGGTATAGACTGGCGCTCGCCATGAGGCCTTCGTGCTGGTGTCTCGGATCGGCCCTTGGTAGGACTATAATTGGGGATACAGGCAGTAAACCAGCGACTACGGTAGTTAGCTTCTCACCATCATCCTCTTCCTCCTCCTCCTCCTCTTCGTCTTCCTCCTCCTCCGCTTCCTCCTCGTCTTCCTCTTTCTCCTCCTTCTTCTCCTCCTCTTCCTCCTCCTCGTCTTGCTGTTCTTCCTCCTTCTCCTCTTCCTTCTTCTCCTCCTCTTCCTCCTTTTCGTCTTGCTGTTCTTCCTCCTTCTCCTCTTCCTCTTCCTCCTCCTTCTCTTCCTTCTCCTCTTTCTCCTCCTCCTCACCCTTATTCCCGCTCCCTCTTCCTCGCCCTCTTTCTGAGGAGGATAAGGAGGAGAAAGAGGAGGAGGAGGAGGAGGAGGAGGAGGAGGAGGAGGAGGAGGAGGAGGAGGAGTTAGGCAATGGAGGTGAGAATCTGTTCGGATCTGTTTTGAATTATCTTCGGCTTTTAGATGGTGCTCAGGTAACCACCGTTCAATGCAACGCGACGAACGCATACAGCTGTTCCAACGGACGTTGCATTCCGCTCGATCTACGAAACAATTCCGTTAACGACTGCGGAGACAACTCGGACGAAGGTGTAACTGAATTCTATTCTGATATGACTGCTATAGCGCTGTTATCAGAATGCAAGTGACAGACTGTGATTGTAATTGTTAATTATCTTGGTGATCAATAAAAATCTCTCGCTCTGTCTGGCTGTCTTTCTGTCTCTGTCTGTCCGTCCGTCCGTCTGTCTGTCTGTCTCTCTGTCTCTGTCTCTGCCTCTCTCTCTCTCTCTCTCTCTCTCTCTCTCTCTCTCTCTCTCTCTCTCTCTCTCTCTCTCTCTCTCTCTCTCACACACACACACACACAATGCACAAGGCATCATCTATCAACGGTCGCTTCAAGTGAAATCGTAGTAAAAAAATCATAATGCGCTGGAGAAGACCAGTCGATATCCGGGCTTCGATAAATTGAATTGAACTTATGTAAGTAAGTAAGTAAGTAAGTAAGTAAGTAAGTAAGTAAGTAAGTAATGCATTTGTTAACACGCCATACTTACTTTCTCGATCATCAACAGTTCGTGAAATATACAATCAGGTCCAGATTAGTAAGTGACAAATGGATAATTCAGAAAGAACTAAAGTGGGTCTCGCTATAAAATCAACGAATTACAGTTTATAGCTTTACAGCAAGCAATCGTAATCGTAATCCTGAGATTTCTACATCGCCCAGCGAAAGCCACGTGACGGGGACCATCTTATTCACTTAGGCGCTCAGTCAAAACAAAATCGACGAGCAAAAGGGTTCGGTTCGATGTCGAGATCCAAGTCAGGTAGAGAGACAGCGTGACAGCTACGGTGGGTAATGTTTGGGGTTGGGGCGGAAAAAGGGATGAGAGGAAGAAGGGGAGTCAGGATAGGTTCTGCGAAAAAAGAATGTTTTCAGTTTTGAGTGAAAGGCCAGTGCAGAAATTGCAAGCGGTGGAACATAGGTCAGTTTGTATGATGGGTCAGAGAATTGCTGCAGTTGTCGCATCCTACGAGAAATCCATGAAAGACCCAAGTCACACTGGGTAAAGTAAGGTAATGCAAATAAAACTTAATGTAATCATACGTTATTACATGCCTTGTCGTGTCTTTTGGCAATCCACCAGCCTATCCTTATGAGTCATGAAGTTGAAAGGCTCGACAGTGAAACGCCCATATCACGCGACACACTTCGGGTTAAAACGTTTGGACAAACGAGTAAAGGCAGACAACGGAAACTTTGTTCTGAGTCGTGTAAATTAATTGTTTGTTATTAACTGCGAAAATAACTTTTTATCTGAGCAGTTGCCTACCCGTGCAGAGCTCCGTTGTTCTCGTGTCGAAACAACCGTTGTGTCTTCCTCGATTGGGTTCTCGACGGAAGAAACGACTGCATCGATGGATCCGACGAAGGTCAGTCAGTCCAGGCGACAGTGGGAAAGAGGAGGAGGAGGAGAAGGAGGGAGGGTAGGGGATGGGAGGGGGAGGGGAGGGGAGGAGGGGGATAAAGAGAGGGAAGAAAAGTGGAAAGAACGGGAAGAGAAAGATAAGGATAATAAAGAGGAAGAGAAGAGGAGGAAGAGGAGGAGGAGGAGGAGGAGGATAAAGAGGAGAATAAAGAGAAGGAAGAAAAGTGGAAAGAACGGGAAGAGGAGGATAAAGATCATGAAGAGGAAGAGAAGAAGAGCAGGAGAAGGAGGAAGCGGAGGAGGAGGAGGAGGAAGAAGGAGGAGGAGGAGAAGGAGGAAAAGAAGGAAAAGAAAGAGGAGTTGAAGAAAAGAATAGTGGATGAGATGAGTAGAAAAACATGAATATGGTTAGAATGATAAAGACGAATCAGAGACAAACGATGGAATGAAATAAGAAGAGGAATGCATTTGTAAGACGGCTCTAATCAATAATGGCTTTCAAGGGAGAGACAGAAGCTTTACCAAACTTTTACTTCAAAATAAGAATTATGCATTATGCATGCTTAAAGAGTTTTGGGGCGGATACTCTGATACGTGGCTTATTTCAGAGATTTGAATCTCGGGCTAGCACGGTCCGTGCACGGGAACCTTAAGTGGCCTGGCACCCATTCAAATGGGCAGCGGTGGTGAAGGATCTCACCCGATAAATTCATTGAAAAATGAGCAGGGTCAGTGCACCATAATTCGCTATAGAAAAACGTGTACACTTACATTTATGCGGACTTAAACTTCGACGAAAGATTGACAGATATATCTGACCAGCGGTGATGTCATTGAAATTTATCACTGGGTTCTTTTTTGACACCATTTAGCAAAGCTTATTGGAATGCCGTGCCACACGGCGACGAATTGTTGCCACTGCGACGAATATGTGCCTCACTCCAAGTGTGTCGACGGATTCTGTCGATGCTCCAACGGCTTCTTCAGCAACCAGCTTGGCACCGTCTGTCACCAACGTAAGCGCTGGCATCTTCTTACGTCTGGGATAATCTACCTCACAGGTAAAGTAAGGTCTTGTAAGGTGAACTGAGATGAGGAGTGGTAAATTGAGGTGAGGATAAGGTAAGATGATCTCTGGTGAGTTGAAAAGATGATCTCAGGTAAGTTGAGCAGAGGTAAGGTAAGATGATGTCAGGTGAGTTGAGTAGATATAAGGTAAGATGATGTCAGGTGAGTCGAGCAGAGATAAGGTAAGTCGTGATGAGTTGGTGAGATGTGGTGAGGTAAGGTAAGGCAAAAGCGCATTAAGGTGTGGTAAGCTACGGTAAGGTAAACTGATTTGCGGTGAGAATTGGTGAGATGAGATGTTGTAATAAATGCAATTGAGGTGAGCTGTGGTAAGCTGGGGTGAGGCAAAGTATATGGGCTGATTAAATATTCTATAAAGAAATTGATAAATTTTCTATTACGTCCAAGTGGTCTGTAATTCCACCATCGCTAATTATATTAGCGTCACGGCACTTGGAAACACTATGACAGCGTAAGTTATTCAGTAAAGTAGTTTGATCATCAAAATATATAAAGAAGTGGGCGCTATATAAATAATGGTGGACTCAACACTGATCGATATACGGCATTGGTTGTGCGTATGTTCGATAGGACTCACTGGAAGCGTTTGTAAGAACGACAGCAACTGTAGGGATACAATTGCGAACAGTTCCTGCGTCGATGATCGATGTATGTGCGATGATGGCTTCCATGAAACAGCGAACAACACTCGGTGCCAGCGTAGTAAGTCTTGATGGCATTATGCTGTGGCAATCGTAATCTCAAGATTTCTGCAGCGCACAACGAAAGCTAAGTCGCGGGAACCAGCTTATTCACAGGCGCTCAATCAAAACAAAATCGATAGGCAAAAGGGTTCGGTTCCAGGTCAAGATCCAAGAGTCAGGCAGGCAATCAGACGGCTAAGGTGGGTGGTGTTTGAATCGGATCTGCAAGATAGATAAGGGGAAGAAAGAGGAAGAAGAAGAGGAAGAACAGGATGAAGATCTACGAAGGCCTAAGCTAATCGCCTATTCCTCTTTCTGCATTCCTCTTCTATCTCCACCGTTTCTACTTTTCTTCTTAGTCCTATTGTGTTAGTTTCTGCTTCTCTTTTTCTTGTTAATTTGTTTTCTGGTTCTTGATGTTGTTCTGGTTTTAGGCTATGGCTGTTCTTTCATCGTCGTCGTCGTCGTCGCTATCATCATACTATTACTACTATTAATTATACAAAGAAGAAGAAGAAGAAGAAGGAGGAGGAGGAGAGGGAGGAGAATGATCATGATAATGATCATGATCATCATGATCATGATTCTTCTCCTCCTCCTCCTTCTTGTTCTTAGTATTGTTATTATTATTATTATTATTATTATTATTATTATTATTATTATTATTATTGTTGTTGTTGTTGTTGTTGTTGTTGTTGTTGTTGTTATAACTACTATTAGCCTACTACTACTCTATTCCATTCTAATGTATCCTTGCCTTCACCATTCTCCCTCTATTCCTCTTCCTCCTTCTACTCCGACTTCTCTTAATCTCCTCCTCTTTCTCCTCTTCAACTCTCCTCCTCTTCTACGTCATCTTCTCATTCTTCCTTATCTCCGACCTCCTCTTCGTCTTCATCCTCATCTCTCTCCATCTTCCTCCTCCTCCTCCTCTCCTTATTCTCATTCATCTCCAGCAACTATCGCTCTTTCTTCTCGGTGTCCTCCAATTCCTCTTCCTCCGCTTTTCCTTCCTTCGTCTTTGTCTCTCTTCCGCTATTCCTCCTAATCTATCTTCTTGCTCTTCGTTTTTGCCGTCATATATTAATCCTTATCACTTGCCTACTCCTCCTTCATTCCTCCAATCCCTCCTATTCTCCTTCACTCCTCCTCCGTCATTCCTCCCCTCTTTTTCGTGTCCTCTTCTCTTCTGCTACTCTTCATTCTCTTCTCTTCTTCCTGCTTAGTTAGTTCATTGTATAGATACTTTATATAGCACCCTCTAAGTAACCCACAAAAGCGCTGACTAAATAGTGTAAAGTTTCATTTAGAATATCTTGTTCCTCCTTTTCATCTTCCTCCTCTTCCTCCTTTTCATTTTCTTCCTCCTGCTTTACATCTTCCTCCTTTTCATCTTTCTCCTCCTCTGCATCTTCCTCTTCCTCCTCTTCCTCTTCCTCCTTTTCATTTTCTTCATCCTCCTTTACATCTTCTTCCTCCTCTTTTTCATCTTCATCTTCCTCCTCCTCTGCATCCTCCTATTCCTCCTCTTCATCTTCCTCCTCATTCTCTTCATCTTCCTCCACCTCTTCATTTTCCTGCTCTTCTTAATCTTCCTCCTTCTCTGCATCTTCCTCTTCCTCTTCTTCATCTTCCTCCTTCTCTTCTTCATCTTCCTCCTCATCATCATCATCTTCCTCCTCTTTCTCTTCAACTTCCTTCTTCTCTTCATCTTCCTTCTCCTTAGTTTATCACCGCATAGGCAGCCAGTATCGATTCCGTTCAGTGGCTAAGGTCGCTGTGTCTCTCGTATGCGAACAAATTAGTCGGGCGAGTGGCACAAGATTTATGCATTTCTTGGTTTTATCTTTATCGGTCGGCTAAGCTGCTCAAGCCCTTATCTTATCCGACTGTTTGCACAACTAAGGACAGTGAAAATAGATTGGCTTTGAGGCAAAAAGGTTCCTGGAGCGCATAGCATACCAGACCGGCTCTTAAGCCGAGGCCAAGAAATTTATGGGGCCCGAGTTAACCGTTAGAGTTCCGGCGGAAGTTAGTGATTAATTATATCAGTGAAAACCTAATGCAGCTTAAAAGCCGGTGTAGTGGCAGAGCAGTTCCGAAAAATATTGATTGGTTCACGTGATCGATGACGTCAGACAACAGTTTTTGCCACTTCGTTCGTCAAAAATAATTCTTTGTCCTAATTACGACTACATAAATACAGACTGCTTGGATGAATATTTTTCTATCTTCTGAAATATTGTTTTGCAATAAATTTTGCTATCTAGACAACAGAATACTTCAAAATTCGGCAATAAATTTTGCTATCTAGACAACAGAATACTTCAAAATTCGCTTCACGATGTCGTACCTTGGCCACAAAAAGCGGGCGCAGTCGGAACCGTTTTCGCCCTGGAACCGATCTTAGGCTACACCGGTCGCTGTACGCATTAAGTTTAACGAACTGTCGAATTTCACGAAAATCTCTGACGAGCTCTTAATGAAGCGTTACTTTGTTTTCTGTATTCAAATGAATTGTTCAGATGAATTGTTCAGATGAATTGTTCAGATGAATTGTTCAGATGAATTGTTCAGATGAATTGTTCAGATGAATTGTTCAGATGAATTGTTCAGATGAATTGTTCAGATGAATTGTTCAGATGAATTGTTCAGATGAATTGTTCAGATGAATTGTTCAATGAATTGTTCAAATGAATTGTTCAAATGAATTGTTCAAATAAATTGTTCAAATGAATTGTTCAATTAAATTGTTCAAAAAATGTTCAAATAAACAAGCAACAGATTTGACTTCGAAATTTAGACGACTCAGTGACGCTACACCTTTGCTGACTTGACCTGACCTGACCTCAACTGACCTTACCTCACCATATCCTTAGCTTGTGGTCCTATTACTTTGTTTTGATTGACTGAGAGTTCGATTTCTTGTTTTGAAGGTTTGTTGGGAGATCGATGTCGGAGTCTGATCGATTGTCAAACGGTTGAGAACAGCCAATGCGAATCCAATTCCACTTGTCGCTGCCAGACCGGATATGCCGAATCCACAGACCGGATGTCGTGTGTCGCTGTCCTCCTCAACGACACGTGTCACGCCGACAGTGACTGCCTCGCCACCGGAAGCGTCTGCCGAGACCATCACTGCGCATGCCCGACGGGTTTCTATGACACCGAGGAACGTGACGTCTGCGTGAGGCGGTTGCTAGGCAACGACTGTGTCACGGATGACGACTGCTCGAGCGTTATAGACGCCGCCGTTTGCGCGAAGGGTCATTGCGCATGCGAAGACGATCGCCTGGCGACATCTAGGGACGGGCGAACGCAGTCGTGCGCGGCGAGCCATGACGTTCGCGACGTTACGGTCGTTGCGTTTGGAATATTTCTGCTTGGATGCCTCGTTGTCTTCGACTCTTTTCTCGTCATCTGGATGATCTGTAACTTTGTCTACATGCCACGGACGATTGCACAAAAGCTAGGCAGGGTCTGAAATCGACGAAGCGTGACGTCTACAGATTCCGTCAACCACCTGTGAAATGATCACCCATCGAGGGGGTCGTGGTTTTGCACCCTGTGGGCTGGCCGTGGTTGAAGGACGTGGTGCCTAGGAATGGTAATACCATGGCCTTTAAGTCCTGCGTTCGTGAATATGGTGATAAATTGTCATGCCCTTTGACCCCATGGGAATGGGGAGGGGTGTTCAGATTCCCTCCAGGGCAGTAGATGCTTGGAGATTTCTGCTCTACTTGCGCCCCCTACTGGGCTATAAGCCCTAACCCTAACTCTTGGATCTTGACCTGGAACCGAACCCTTTTCTCTATCGATTTTGATTTGACTGAGCGCCTGTGAATAAGCTGGTCCCCGTGACATGGCTTTCGCTGGGTGCTGTAGAAATCTCGGGATTACGATTACGAGTGCATTGACCGTACACTGTCTGTGGGTGGATCAGTCGGCGAGGAAGAGGACTGGCCACCCACCTTCAAATGCCGAGGCTGAGAAATATGAAGTCGCTAACACTTCATACTCATGGTTACCTGTCGGGGTTGGCTTAAAGGACTGCTCGTCATCTTCTAAACCACATATAAGAAAGGCTTACTCGGGAACTGTCTGCGCTTAAGCCGATAAATCGATTAACTTACTGATGTGCGAGACAGAGCCATGGATTTCGGCAATTGATTCCATACATGTGTTTAATATAAGAGCGGATACCTGACTATACTATACCTCAGTTGATAATATTTATACCTGTGTATCTCACCTTTATTTCCTGATTTTACCTCAGCTAGGGATACGATTGGTTAAATGGCTAATAATAATAGTAATAACAGTAGTAATAGTAGTAGTAGTAATGTTGGTAGGAGTAGTAGTAGTAGTAGTAGTAGTAGTAGTAGTAGTAGTAGTAGTAGTAGTAGTAGTAGTAGTAGTAGTAGTAGTAGTAGTAGTAGTAGTAGTAGTAGTAGTAGTAGTAGTAGTAGTAGTAGTAGTAGTAGTAATAATACTTATACCTGTATTCCACCTTAATTGATCTAATCCTGCTCGTCATCTTGAAGACGGGCTTGCTTCGTTCTTACGGAACCCAAAGAGAAAGACGATGAGCGATCAGACAACCAAAATGGTTTGAACTCGAATCCTCTGAGTGAAGTTTCTCGATGGCGCTTCACAAATGACCAGTTACATGTACATGCATTCGTATGAGTTTCTTGCGGCGGCTCTGCATGGAATGTAATCTGGGCATAAGATGTCTGTAAACGCGTTTCTATAGCGACCGTATGGCCTCGACCCCCTGCTCATTTTTCAGTGAATTTAGCGGGTATAATGTAGTCGTATAGGGTCTGTCGGAGTGTCCGTTCATCGGTTCTTCCTTCCTTCTATCCGTTCGTCTGCCCTTTCTGTCCGTCCGTCCGTCCGTCCGTAGTACCATCCGTCCTATATATCGTCCGTTTAGTTCCTGAAATTGCACTCAGCAACTTCGTACTTCTCAACATTATATGGCATTTTCTAAAACCATTGCTCGCCGTTACGGAACGTCTAATATTTAAAAAACAGTAGCACTGAAAACTGAGGTGTGCGAGTAGGTTAAATGAGTGACTGGCAAAAGATCAAGTTGTTCATCAAGCTGATCAGTGTGCGACAGGGTTTAAATGGTTAGTGTTAATTAATGGAGTTATAATTAACTTCGGGATGAGCGATTGTCGCTGAGCAGCGATCGAGTTTCGTTTTGAAGTATAGGTACTTCCAGTAATTTCTTGTCTAATCGCCAGGGGCGTCTCAAATAGCGACACTGCTAATGATAGCCTAATGATGTTTAAGGCATCAGTCAATCCATGGTTGCTGCTAAACAAAATCGGTTTGCATCCCGAATTCCAGGGTAAGACTTTTGGAAAGCCTTAAAGCAATTGCGAGAAGGCAGAAACCGCTTACGGAGGAAATGAGTCCAGGTTAAAGACGAGTTTCAAATCGAGAACCACATGGCCAACAACACAGCCTCAGTAATAATAATTATGATAATGATAGTTATAATAATAATAATAATAATAATAATAATAATAATAATAATAATAATAATAATAAAAATAATAATAATAATAATAATAATAATTACAACAACAACAACAACAACAATAATAATAACACAATTTATATAGCGCCGTAACACAATCGAAAGATAAGCTGAAAAGGAATGTTTTCAGCTATGCTTTAAATGTCTCCAGTACGGCGCACATTTGCTGGAAGAGCGTTCTAGAGTCAAGATTTCTACAGCGCCCAACGAAAGCCACGTCACGGGGACCAGCTTTACTCACAGTCTGGGGCCAGCTCCGTAAAACCACGCCCGACGACATCTTTCCTGGTCTTCTGTCTATAGTCAAAGCGAGATTTGGACAGTTAAAGGACCCGCTCAAGCAGTGAAAAAACGAGGTATCATTCAAATTAATTTCTAAAGTTAGATGAAAATGTACACGTTTTTCTATAGCGACCGTATGGCCTCGACCCTGCTAATTTTTTAATGGATAATCGGGTAAGACCCTTTACCTAGCCTAGTTAGCTACATCGGTGAGTATGCCAAGGAGCCTGTGCGTGAAGACCCCAGGTTCGCGTCCCGGTCGTGGCTTATTTCAGAGATTTAAATCTCGGGCTAGTACGGTCCATACACGGGGATCTTAAATGGCGTGGCGCCCATTCAAACGGGCAGCGGTGGTGAAGGATCTCACCCGATAAATTCGTTGCAAAATGAGCAGGGTCGAGGCCATACGGTCGCTATATTAAAAAACCTATAGGCCTACATTTACCACCGCTGCCCATCTGATTGGGCGCCATGCCATTTAAGGTCCACGTGTACAGACCGTGCTAGCCCGAGATTAAATCTCTGAAATAAACCACGACCGGGACGCTAACCAGCATGCTCGAGCTCAGAGGCACCTTGACGTATATGGTAACCAATGTAGCCAACCAGGCCAGTTAGCCTGCAAGAACTTAAACCTATGCTAGTAGCACACACGGAAAGTGGAACACACGCTTATTTCAGAGATTTGAATCTCGGGCTAGCACGGCCCGTGCGCGGGGACCTTAAGTGGCGTTTAGCGGTGGTGAAGGATCTCATCCGACTGGGTCGAGGCCATACTGTCGCTATAGAAAAACGTGTACAATTTTTTGCACGCATCTGTTGATATGTATTCGTAATCAGTTGCGACACCCGGGATCACGAATTGACCTTTTCTGAAGATGTGAAGACAGTAGTAGGTCGAATATGTTTTTATCAGCTGCACTGTATTCCAGTTGCCCTCAGCCAAAGCTGCTTTTACCCTGATGATTGCGTTTGGATCTTGACCTGGAACCGAACCCTTTTGCCTATCGATTTTGTTTTGACTGAGCGCCTGTGAATAAGCTGGTTCCCGCGACTTAGCTTTCGTTGGGCGCTGTAGAAATCTCGGAATTACGATTCATGTGCACCATCCTGATCCATCTAATCTATGTCTCTCAGCTCAAGCACAACGCACCCTGACAGCTCCTCTCCCCTTCTCTCTCTGGTCTTCTGGCAACCGGACTTGGCTCTGGACGTGGCAACCTGATCCTCCTGTTTGGACATCTCTTGGAGAGTCCTCTAAATACTGTCACTATTGCAGTTGATCATAAACTGTTGTCAGCTTTTATTAGGCTGTGAAGCATATCGTAAACTCATTCATTCATTCATTCATTTCATTTTTATTGTTCCACAAAAAGACAACAGCATATAACATATTACATAAAAAAATTCAAGTGGGATACAACAGGCAGATCCAGAAAGAACTCAAAATTTCTACAGCGCCCAACGAAAGCTAAGACGTGGGAACCAGCTTATTCACGGGCGCTCAGTCAAAACGAAATCGGCAGGCAAGAAGGGTTCGGTTCCAGATTAAGATCCAAGAGTCAGACAGGCAGGCAGGCAGGCAGGCAGGCAGGCAGGCAGGCAGGCAGGCAGGCAGGCAGGCAGGCAGGCAGGCAGGCAGGCAGGCAGGCAGGCAGGCAGGCAGGCAGGCAGGCAGGCAGGCAGGCAGGCAGGCAGGCATGCATGCAGGCATGCATGCAGGCATGCATGCAGGCAGGCAGGAAGGCAGACAGGCAGGCAGGCAGGCAGGCAGGCAGGCAGGCAGGCAGGCAGGCAGGCAGGCAGGCCGGCAGGCAGGCAGGCAGGCAGGCAGGCAGGCAGGCAGGCAGGCAGGCTGGCAGGCAGCGGCTACGGCGGGTGCTGTTTGGAATTGGGTCTGTAGGATAGATAAGGGGAAGATGTGGAATCAGGATAAGATCATGTATCCACTGTGAAATATGGACTAGAAGATAACAGCTAAATATAATGCAAGGAAAATGGCCCAAAATGACCTCTGACAAGGGGCTCTGATTCCGGACTTCACCGGGGCTTCGCCCACACCCACTATAGGCCCATGCACCTCACTCGCCATGTGCTTCCCCTTGCTGAAAACCTGGTTCAGCCCTTCAATACACTCATTAAATAGTCGAGTTTTATAGGGGGCGCCAGTAGGGAGACATCTTGAAATATTTTTCCTATCTCTTCCTCCTTCCGTCTGTCTATTTATTCATTCGTTTGCTGTCACTTGGATATCAGTTCCGAGTACCCTCGCGTCATCTACCGAATGCTGATGGACCATAGTCTGTCATTGGACATACTGCAGTCTGCAGCAAGTTCTAGTAAAATGATGATGACCTAACGTTTGCAACTTACAATGTTTGTCTGTCTGTCTGTCTGTCTGTGTTCGTCTGTCTGTGTTTGTCTGTCTGTGTCTGTCTGTCTGTGTCTGTCTGTCTGTCTGGCTGGCTGGCTTTCTCTCAGGCATAAAGATCTGTTGAAAGATAATATACCACACCACTAGTATACACGCGAAAAGAAAGATAACAGACAGACAGACAGACAGACAGACAGACAGACAGACAGACAGACAGACAGACAGACAGACAGACAGACAGACAGACAGACAGGCAGGCAGGCAGGCAGGCAGACAGGCAGACAGGCAGGCAGGCAGGCAGACAGACAGACAGACAGCGATGGCAGGCACTAACAAGCATTGAGAAACGGCGAAAATCAATCATTCCATCGGAATTTTTACCCCAATTTTTCACGCCGCTCTGCAAAGCCAACTCTCGACGTTGGCGTGGGACTGGACTTTATCTTTCCAACCCAAGATACGCCGCGGCTGTTTCGTGTCACTGTCGCTTCGACATATGATACAGCCTAAAAATAGCTCGGTTTAGGTGGGACGCCTTTCGTCTACAGTACGAAGACGTCGTTAAACCACAACGCCGAATGAAACCGGGCTGAAACGGAGGAGGAGGGGCTTAACTGCGATCGACGCAAGAGACCATCGCTTCGATGGTCGACATCTGGTTTCTGTTCATCTCCATCAGATCGGAGTTCATCTGGGGCATCTCAATGTCGCAGACTCAGATGTCTCCATCCTGCTGAGATACCAGACTATTAACGAGCCTGTGAAGTATTACAGCAGACACGGCGACTCGGTAGTGTGGTCGATCCGGTTGCAACCCTCGGCGAGGCGTTCATCGTTGCAGTACAAGTCGTCCCACCCTCATTTTTATTTATGATCCCTGGCGAGAGACATCAGACGGGTTGTACCGAACGGGTAAAGTTCACGCAACGAAAGCGAGGGCTGCTTGTTTGTTCAGACTGGCCCTTCGACTGCACCGTCCGAAAGAAAGAACGCGAACAAAGCGCAGCGCCGCCATTTTTCCATGTACACAAACACAGCGCAGCGTTGAAGTGACGTTCGTAATGGATGGCCGTGATAATACAACGTCTAGAATAATCCGGCGTACAAATAAAAACGGCCAAGTAATGCTACGCATTAACCTTTTGAACTTCTGCTTGCTTTTGGAACGTATGCGAACTGGTTTATTACCTACGGTACCGAGCTCGCCGGCACATCAGGCAGCCATATTGTCCGACGCGACGCAAGACCTAATAACGTTTTCTCGATCCGGCCCCAGTCTGAACTGCGCCGAAAGACTCTTCTAAATAGAACCCAGCTGTAGCGGTAGGAACAAAGACCCGTTCGCCACCGCAACTCCTATCAGACACTCGGTCTGCCGGGCCATAGATCACAGTTCTGCTTTTATTTCTCGGATTTCGGAAGTAAGACCCATGCAAGACCCATCCCACTTGCCAATATATAACAGCGTAACACTCCGTGACGATTTCAAGCTATATAATATATATACACGTATATATATAATACATACACGTGTGTGCATATAATATATAACGAGCCATTATATATGTGTATATATATATATATCATTTGCAAGAGATAACCTGGAAGTAATCACGAGAAGAGTAAAACGCCGACTCTCGTTTCCCTTTTGAACACCAGTACCATCACTTTGCCCAGCTAAACTCTTCACGGCCCGTTCAACGAAGCCTTGGATAAAGGAATTGGGGCATGCAGCTTATTCACAGGCACTAAAACAAGACAGTTATATATTACTAAGCAGAGCTCGACCAGGTGTGGTTGCAAACCAAATTTCAGCCTACATACTTCGGCTGCTGTATTTACCCAGTGACTCGATAACAGTGTTTACCCAGTGGCTTGATAACTAAGCTTTTTACTGCAGCTACATAGGTTCCTCGTCTTTGGGATCTTTGCTCTTTTATTTAGCTTATATCGGCGCATCCGTTAACCTAACCGAATTTGTGAGTCAGGACAATACCGTGAGACCTGGTGTCTCTGTGTTTACCCAATGACTTGATAATTATGATTTTAACTGCAGGTGATTAGGTTCGTTTGGAGTTTTGTTTGTAGCCAAGTCGCGGAAGCAAAACACTTCTCTGCTCTGCGCCTTGTCAATCATTTCTCTGAACTCAGCTCCTCTGCAAATCATCCAGTCCAGCAGTTTATACCTGCATAAGAATATGGTTTAAAAAATAATAATAGTAATAATAATACGATTTGTATAGCGCCGTAGTACGGCCGAGGCCGGAAAATGGCGCTGTACATGATTTCAAAAATCAACGAGTCATATGATATTTTAAAAAGAGATCTTGAGTCGTGACTTGAAAGTGTCCAGAGCTGGGGCGTTCTTCACATGGTCAGGAAGACTGTTCCACGCAGTGGGTCCGGCGACAGAGAAGGAACATTCGCCGAACCTCTTGGAAGACCGCGGGACATGCAGTTGATTCCTCGATGAGGACCGCAGCCGACTTTGTTCTGGTCGTCTGCTACTCGAATGCAGAAGCCTGAAATATAATCCGGGATAAGACCATTCAGAGCCTTGTACCGTACTTGCTTAGTAGGTGATCAGCTGAGGAACGTGCAACCAGTGCGCAGATCAATGACACCATCAGATCATGTCCGGCCATGGATGAGACAGACAGACAGCAGAGTTTAGCACCGACTGTAAGCCTATCTCCGCTAGCTAACAAGTCCGCAGACGCGCCAGCAGGTTGTTGCAGTAGTCAACCCTGGAGACTACAAAGCCGTTGACCAAGGTGACCGCAGTTGACTCTTATGTTAAACGTGTGCTCCTACATATACTGCATAACCTTGAGATTACGGTGACCTAGATTGTAGATTTTATCCAGCTCACCCTTTTTCTACTTGTATTAGATGAGACGCATTCATTCATTCAGTCATTCATACTGTCAGGACCAAGGGGTGGGCAGGTCCCACTTACTTACTAAATTGCATATACAAGGGGCAGGTTGACAGTCTAGAGAGAGACTGGAGTTATGGCGGTTTGAGATTGCACAACGAGAAGAAGAAACGCGTGAAAAGTTATTGTGTTGACTTATTTCTGAACTCTGACTTTGCGACTAGCTCGCGACACATACATCCATCCATTCATTCAGAGCATTTATATAGCGCCCCTCAGTAGTATGCCGAGAGGAGCTCCCATCCCAGCTAGCTCCGGCGAAAGAGATCAGTTTTCAACTGTTGGTGAACATTGTATCTGGCATCCCTCGTTGGAAGGAGACGCAGATTAAGAGGGAGGCATTCCACGTAGAGGGCCCAGCCACAGAGAAGGCACGACGTGCATAGCTGTAGTGCATGCAAAAGGAACAACAATTTCGCTTCGGGTCAAGTGACGAAGATTTCCGCCTCCAACTAAACCGGAAACGGGGCAACAAAGCTCACGCAAGCAGGAAGGCGCATCCCCAACTGACATCATCGGGCGGCGTTGTCGGACGCCATTTTCCAGCTGAAAACTGCAAAACTGCCGGAAGCCCTGATAGGCTGAATCGTATACATATTAATATTAGTATTTGCAACTGAGATATATGAATAATAACATCCTTGTACAAGAGTGGGAATCGGAAACACGCCACCGGGCCAACTAATCAAAATCTTAAATTCAATACGCTGCGAAAGCGCAAGTACAATAAGCTTTTTTTTTATCGCAACCAGATAAAGCCAGAAGTTCACGGACGAGTTCGTTAATTTCAGTATCGGTTTTCATTTATCGTTTTTTGCAGCACTCGTCATTAGCTTAATAACACACGATTCTGTTACGGCTAATTAGCCGTTCGGGGGTATATACGAGACACCCACGACGACACGAGGTCACCAGTAATGCTCCATTTTCGCACAATGCAACCAGTAATTCATCCATTCATCATTTGCGGCAGCCCCTTATTGCCTCTTCACAGACTGTCTGCCAACCCCACGGTGCCATGGTGCGTAAGCGACCGTGCCAAAAAATGCCCCCGTTCTTCTGTCCGTCTTCATTAAGAGAGCAACTCTTAATAAATAAGTCCGCCACTCTAGATTGTCTTGGCGTGTATTGACTGCGACAAAAAAACGAGAGAATTAATGAAGTTCATGGCAAAAAAGACAAAACCTTAAAAAAGATAAAAATATATAATGGTATACTGAACAGTCGGAGTATAACGTAAACGAAATAAGTTAAACCATAAGTAAGTGAGTAAGTAAGTAAGTAAAGAAGAAAGTAAGTAAGTAAGTACTGCATTTGTTACCATGCCATATAGTCTTTCATTTAAGCTGAACTGGGCGTAGATGGTCTGAATGAATGAATGAATGAGGGAGTGTATAGAACTGAATGAATAAATGACACAACAGGAATGATGATGACGACGATGATGATGAGGATAAGGCATCTATTGTTGTCTATGAAAGTTTCCAGATAAGATTAGATATACTCCTAACCTAGTTTTATTTCTTCAATAATTTTTACAATAATATCAGCAAGATAATAATACTAATAGTAATAGTAATAGCAGTAGTAGTAGCAGTAGTAGTAGTAGTAGTAATAATAATAATAATAATAACAAATCCTTCTCTGCAGGATCTTGGAGTTCTAGCCATTCCATAATTTTCCCTGCTCTCAGGAGAATTTTTCAATTCCAGAGGAATCATATATACTTCCAGTTAAATAAAACTAATAGTAGAATCCTGAGGGAAATCTGTACACGTAGTATTACTTCAACTTTTATTTGTAACAGTATTTTGTCTATTTACCTATAATTATACTAATACTAGTAAAATAAAAGTAGGTAATCTTGAGAGGTGGAAGAGATAAAAGTCGCTGTAAAAAAGATTTCAGATATAGACATTCATACAAAATTAATCGAAACTACTATACAGAAAATACTATTCATCCAAATACCTTTCCGAAGGGAGTCCTAGTCAGTTAATTATGCTCCTTACCTCTCTGATGTATTCATTTAATTACCATCTTAATTGAAGCTGTCTCAACACTGCTAATTGTCTTATTGGGAGGCGTCGGTTTAATGACTCCTAGTGCAATACGGTTTCCAGACGTGAGCAAACAGACAACTAATCGGATCCATATGTTGCTGGCCTACAACGGGAAAGCTGCAGACAACTAGAGCTAATTGCTTATCAGAACACGGCCCAATACATGTATGCCTGCTTGGAAGGGGTGGTTCAGACAAAAATAAGTATACTAACATCCACGGTTCCATTATTTTCGGAGAAGGTGTCTCGAAAGTCCATGTTCATTTTACTTTAACACATTAAATGCATTTACTTTCAAGCCTCTGCAAGACCTCATGATAAGCAAACAGACTGCTTTCAGCTGTATATCACTCACATGCCAAGTCAATAGATGGCGAACATGTCAGTTTTCAACCACATATAATGCATATATGTCTTAAAGTATAATGCATATATGTGTATGTATTTATGTATATGCATAAACACTCACATACATGCATAAACACATACATACATGCATTTGTGCATATATAAATACATAAACACGAAGCAAAACACAACTAAAAGCTTTACCAATACCTTTCTGTATGAGATAATGTAGGTTTGTGCAAAACACACCCACTGTAGATATTATTATCACAGTGGAACCAAGTGAAAAACTGTGCATGGCTTTTAACAGAAACGTATTGATAAATTGGGGTCTCGTTGAGCAAAAACTGAGTTCATATGCGTCAGGAATCACGTTTGATATCAATCCAAAAATTGCATTTATATGCACTAGCAATCACTTTTCATATCAGTCCAAAAAACTATGATGGAATACTTTTCATATCAGTCCAAAAAACTATGATGGAACTGTTGGTAATTGAAGAGTATGCTATAAATTCTTCAGCACCTTTTACAACTACCGGTATTATCTGTAACTCTCACCACCAACCATCTCTCACGGGCATTATCGGCATATGTCTGTCCATTGAAACTTAAATCAATACTTTAAAAATATTCCACCTAACTCTTCTTCCTCTCCATAACCACGATTTCAACTCAAAACACCATCCAACGGTAGCACATCTATCTTTATGACCATTAGCTTTTGACTCTTTGATAATATGGTGTTAGTAAACCCCAAGTTAAAATCTTCACAGCAGCAGTGTAGCACCATCTAAGGTCAGGTCAGGTAAAGTAAGGGATTCAAAAACTCATCTGTTACATGACAAGTAAGTAAGTAAGTAATGCATTTGTTAACACAACGCCATATGTCCATCAGATGAGCGAGGGATCGTAGGCGTGAGAACGCCAGAGACCCGACACTGATGGGGTATGGTTTAGAACAAGAGTCACAGTGTTCGTTGAAATATTTTCACACATACATACCACAAACATCCGATTGTTTGGTTGATCTCCCTAAAGCAGCTTTTGTGTGGCACTGATAAATTTCAGCAATTTATATTCCCTTACATGCATAAATCAACAGTGGTTCCCAGAGGCGGAGTCCTGGGTTTGGAGGAACTTCCAGCTGAAGGTGAAATACGATAACAATAGTTCTAGAAGTGAGCAACCATTTCTTAAGCGTTTGGATTACGGTTGCCAACCGTCCCGAATTCGCCTGGACAGACCCGGAATAGGCCTTGTGCGTCCCGTGTCCCGGATTTATCCCAAATTGTCCAGGAACTTGGCATAAATATCCACTTCACCAAATGTTGTTCTTCTTTTTGCACACTAAACTCGAACAGCCGGCAGTAAATAAGTTTTACAGAGTGACCACAGAATAGAGGGTAGTTAGGTTAGTAGACCAATAAACGACATCTGCAAATTGCATGCATCATGCATGTGTATGTGAACTTCGCTCGTGCTAGGCCCTGAAGCCTGGTAGGTTACTGGAATTTAATAAACGTTTTGCTCTTGAAATTGATTGAAATGTTATAAATAGGCCAACTGTCTCTTGATGATTTGAGTCAAATTATTTGACTATAATTTTAACGACTATTTGCAGTAGATCCTACATTAGGCTGACGCAACATTCGTTACATACAGCGTTGTGGACAGGGTAAATTGATACTGGCATATCGAGTGACTATGCGGGCATCCCAGATTGGCAGAATCAAAAGCTGGCAGCCCTAGTTTGGATTCAAAACTCAGACACACAGATCTGCAAGCACCTTTACAACACTGCGTCATGCAGTTACGGGTTCGATTCCGTGTATCATTTAATTACACGTTTCTCTCAGTGTAAATAAGTAAAGTATCCCATATCCCACAAGTGAGACGTAGGGAGGCGCTCAATTCCTTTTCTTTCTGCCCTTGAGCCAGCAATGGACGAATCCCAAGGTCCTGGACACAGGGCCAATGCATTGCATGGCTTGCCGTTTACTTCCCAGCTTACGCCGGTACCAAATTCTACTGCTTGGCGACAGAGGCACGGTGTGCGCAAACAACTTGCCCAGGGTCGTTACATGGAGTTGAACCCGCAACTGCAAGACCTAGTGTAGCTAAGTTTAAACACGTTCTCAACATCTGTAAGCTGACAAAGCCATGTCTACTGTACGTACATCCGCTGCGCAGTCTGCACCTAAACCCAGAGCTGTCTTACTCATAAGGTTTCAAATTCCTTCACAGTTGTTCCAAAGGACTCTCCACTCTGTTTCATAAACAGGTGTATAGCCTCAGCCATATACGTCTAGATAATTTAGCCTCTACGGCTCAGCATAAGAGACATTTTAATTAACGCCAAAGTCCTCTGGAGCAGCCTTAAAGGTATCTTCATAGTACAGAATCCATATGGCTGAGCCGAATCGGTGGCAATCTGGAACCTAAGCAACACAGCAGGACTCAAACATACATCAAATACATTTCAACAAACTGCCGGGTGTGCCATCCTTGCAGTATTCCGATATATCAACTCGTCTGCTCTTTGTTTAAATAGTAGGCTATAGAATGCCACACAATTACTTCATACCGCAACCTGATCCAGATGAAATCTCAGGTTACAAATCGTACCCCACCCGATGTTATTATCAGCCGGAGGAAGCAGTCCAAAAGCCCTTTGCTGCTAGAAACAGTTTAAATATTAGGCTAAACTTCAAATTAACAGAACACCCACTTGTCAAGACCTACAGGGAAGACCCAGTAAATGTTTACTTGATAAACACATACTTGGCAGCGGGTACTTCAAATCTGCTGGTTACACACCACACCTGTAAAGGACCTGATCATCAGTGCTGAAGGAGTTACATACTTCTCAGATCACGACCTCGTTAAATATTGTAAGTGCATTGCTACTGAATACACTATCGAATCTTTCAAGAGTGTCTCACAGGCGGCGCATAAATATCCAGATAACAAACAGACGTACACACAGAATGAATGTGAAGGCACCAGTCACTGCAGAAGGCATTTAACAGACAAAGCATGCAAAACAAAGGCTATAAAATTAACGGGATAATCAAAACACAATCCGTCACCAGACGTAGGCTATTCGCGACAGCTTGCCTGCCGGGTGCTGGGAAAACCTGCAAATTTAAACACCCGTTCGACAAGGAAGACATGTTAATCCGCCCGCGTCTGTTCCATGTTCCATTCGAAGTCATGTACCGGCATAAACCGATCATGTAATGTCCGAAATGCGATACGATGCCAGACTCGCGTCCGTGCATGGGAGAAAATTTATGATGATCACAGATTTCCATAGGTCTGCTACTTGCTATGCAAAACCGTCTTCATGATAATGCTTTCTCATTGATATACACCAACCGTTACACTCACATTCATGGTATACTGACATTCGCGTTGTATGATTGTATCCTCGCCGTGTTAAGCTGCTGGTCTTTCATTTCAGCCCGGAACCTTTCGGGGTGAATGCTAAAACCAATATTTGCTCATCCCAATGTAAGCAACTCGAAGGACACGCGAGAAACTAATCGTGGTCTGTAACAGAAGCATCACGCTGCGAACCTGGAACATTATCTGCCTCAGCGCAACAAGAGCTGAACATGGCATTGTAAATATCTGCACATGAGCTCAGTGCTGTCTCTCTTCAAATCTTTTGTTCCTCTTGTTGTCTCCTCAGTTTGTAATCTAACGTTTTGTACCGGTATTTACATAATACCTGAATTCTGAGACAAATGTTTATCATATCTTCACCAGTAATATGAATAATGACCGGATTTCTCAGTGTTTTAAAACAATGCTTCTGTTATTTCAGCGTTTCTTCTGGAGCTCAGATTGAACAATAGTACTGTATCACTTAAGACAAATTCTTTTCAGTCGGATTTGATTCATGAACACTAGACGGAGCCTAAACTTGTTACAGGACCACAACCCTAAACCTCTGACCTGAAACTTACCTCTTCCAGTCTGCTTATGGTTGATATTTCCTGTTGCCCAGTTACAAAATGCACTTATGACCTTTGCATGGCGGACACTTTCAAATGTCAGTTGTATTGTGTTGTATGTATTGTATTGTAACTCTGAGGAGTATTGTGGATAGGCCCCTGTAATAAACAAGCCATTACCTTAACTTACTTTACGTTACCAACTACAAGTTGTGTGAAAAGGAGAATTCCAATAACATGGGGCTATGAATTAAAAAGCTGCAGTCAGTTAAATTATTTGTCAACTTTTCTGCATTTAATTAGAGATAACAAGCACCAATTTATTACTTAATCAAGTTAATCTAGTTAATCTACTACTTGTTAATCTCTGCCACTTGTTAATCTCTGCCACTTGTTAATCTCTACTACTTGTTATTCTCTGCTACTTGTTAATCTCTGCCACTTGTTAATCTCTACTACTTGTTAATCTCTACTACTTGTTAACCTCTGCCACTTGTTAATCTCTACTACTTGTTATTCTCCGCTACTTGTTAATCTCTGCCACTTGTTAATCTCTACTACTTGTTAATCTCTACTACTTGTTAACCTCGGCTATTTGCTAATCTCTGCCACTTGTTAATCTCTGCCACTTGTTAATCTCTACTACTTGTTAATCTCCGCTACTTGTTAACCTCTGCCACTTGTTAATCTCTGCCACTTGTTAATCTCTACTACTTGTTAACCTCTGCCACTTGTTAACCTCTGCCACTTGTTAACCTCTGCCACTTGTTAATCTCTGCCACTTGTTAATCTCCGCTACTTGTTAATCTCGGCCACTTGTTAACCTCGGCTATTTGCTAATCTCTGCTACTTGTTAGTCTCTGCTCTAAGACATTTAATCACTCGTTAGAAGCGAATTTCGTCCAAAACACAGACGTGCCTCTGTGCAGTCAGTCTATTGCCTTCATGGTTCATTTATCACGGCCGGGTAATTTGTCATCGCTTACCGACGTCGCCCATATACCTGGCAAATCTTGAGACCTGAAAAGCTTCCACGTACATCACACACCGCACAGCACAAGGGACTAAAGTTCCTCCTAAAACTGCGATAAGGCGGTGGATGTCTCTTGATAGGGACCTCTGAAAGAGGCAGCCCGAGGGTTCTTAGAACACAAACCACTACCTGCGGCTCGGAACCAGCCGAAGTAATCGCTTTTAAGCAGTACATAGTTGCCCCAGGGTTTCCACGCCCGCGGTATGGAATACCGCAGGACGCCAATTAAACACCGGTTAATATCTCTGCCATTTCCAGAATTACATTCTGAAAAGTCGACAGGTTAAGAGCAGAAACTATATACTGTGGCGTGAGGGCTCACAGACACAAGTTGTCTGGCAAAAATACAAAATCGACGTGACCTACAGTCAGATATCTTCCTGTTTACAATAATCAAAACTAGACACATTTGCAAAGCGGTTAAGACCTATTTGTATCGTCTTGCTTATGTTGTCTGACTGCTGTGACCCACTCGCGTCTAAGATTCCTCTCTCAGTCGATGGATATATGGTTTGTTAACAAATGCATTACTTACTTACATCTTAATTACCGTAAAAGACCACAATAACCGTCTAGATGCACACTGCTATAACAAAGGAGTAATACTTTCAGACAATTTACATTTGAGCTTTCTAGTGTCTGGTCTGCTGGTTTTGAGCATTAGTTTAAACAATTTAAGTGGACAGTGGCACCTGGAATAACTATGCAAAGCAGAGTAAAGAACAAGTATGAAGACAAGGATAGCAAGCAAGTAGGATTGTGGAAAACCAAATACGCTCTCTAAAGCTGATTTCGTACCACGTTAGAGTTTTGAAAACAAGTCAGAGTGAGTCTATTCAGCATTGCTAAAGTAAGGTAAGAAAGAGTAAGGTAAGGTAAATAGCAGTAAGGTAATGTAAGGTGGTAGTAAGTTAAGGTAATGTCACAGTATGGTAAGGTAATGTAAGCCAATTTCATACCAAACTACCAATAGTTTCATAGTTCTGAAAATCAAGTCCGAAAGAATCCACTCTGACATTACGTATGGTAAGGGGGCAGTAAATGTAATGTAAGAAAATGAAAGGCAACATGAGGTAATGGAAGGCAAAGCAATCAGTAATTTACTTCCTTCTCATCATCTAATCTAATCTAATGACTTCTATAGCGCCATTATCATAATGCTCAAGGCATCAATCGATGGTCGCTTCAAGTCAAAAATATTATACCAGTTGGAGAAGCCGGGTCGCATTCCGATGGGTCAAAGAAACCAGAAGCCAGGCTACCGTGGGTAAATGAGTTGAAAGAGATGTCTATAGCTTAGATCAGAATGACATCACATGTCATTCGAGGCTACCAAAGACAGTGATACATGTAGACTATCCACTTTACTTAAAACAGAACTCCTGTAGGCAGTTCAGCTCAATCTAATTATATTCAATTCGTTAACCTAGTTTACGAGTAAGTGTTGCCCAAAATGCCTGTGGGTGGGCAAGCATGAGTGATTAACAAACATATACATCACTGTCACGGCAAAAATCGATTTTATTATTGTAAAAACATTTCATAGAGATTTATTACAGGACAAATATAGCCATTATCGGCAATCAGTTGGCACTACAGGTTATTTTTAGAAATAAACTGTTGGGAATTTTGATTATTATCTGGATTATTATCGTTGTTACCTTGGTGTTGGTAAAGAACACAGCCATTTGTGGCCAACAAAGTGCAAAGGTGCCAGATGTTTAAAGTATGTTCGACTGTGACACATCACATCCATTCAAACATGTTTCAAAGTCCCTGAAACATTGTACCAACACTTGACATGTCCCATCCATTGTAATAATCTAATAATCAACAACCATTTGCAGGTCAATGACGTCCATTACACAATTTCCCCCTCACTTTTGGGAAATCCCAGAACTGCTGCCCTTTCCTGCAGTATCCTTGCTAGAACACGGTGGTCAAACATGGCGCTCTAGTCACCAACAATATTCTACCATCACTTCAGAACATGCTAAACTAATATCCTGTGTAATCATTACCCACGTAATATTATAACTGCGTAACGCTGGCCAGTCAACAGGCTGGTTCCAATTTATTTATTTCGTTGCAGTGTTACATTAAGCGTTTCTGCTGTAATTTCACAACCGTAACTCAAATTCACATAAGTTCTGACTGAAAAAATATGACATCATGTCTTCAGCTGTTCAACGTTTTTACAAATCAAAGCAATACGTTCAGCAGACAGGAAAGCTAATTCTAAAACAGACAAGATACATTACACTAAAACTGTTGTTACAACAACCAAATGTAACGTAGTTTCAAACTGATTGCGAGGTGCAAGCGTTGTTGTAGAAACAGTTACCATAGCTACTGTGATTAAGTTTACTCTGCAAGCAACTGTCATTAACTTGTTCACACCAAAGTATCAACGACTCCTATGGGTGTCTGTTATTCTCCCACTCTACACCGTCGCTCTGCAAAGTTTCAGTTCCTAGTTTCTTTCACAGCTGCTCTTCTTCAAAATAATTTACAGTAATTCGCTCACCATTCTTCAAGCTTGGCAACCCGGCGTAACACGACACAAGAAAGGCGCCAAGCGAGGCACAAGTTTGGCACTGAAGACTTCAAAACTCTTCGGAACACGGCAGAAAGTCACCAGACGCTCTCAGACAAGTGCAGGCATCGGCGCCAATGGCTCCTCTTTCGGTCGAATACGGAACAGGCGATGGTAGAACTTTGTCCACGATGATACCGTCTTGCTGGACCAGATCCAGAACCCCGACGTTATCCCGACAATAAGCATCATCAAGTACTTGATCATGAAAACGGCAAAGTCTGGCTGCGACTGCACGGTCAGTGTCGGACACGACGGCAGTTTGTACTTCAGGCACTTCATCGCGTACCAAGTTTTCAGCCAATCGTTGCGGTGCGACTGCTCGTAGAAGTAGCATCCGATGACGATTGTGGCCGGAACCAGGTAGAGCACACTGAAAATTCCGATACGCACCATCAGCTTTTCCAGTTTATCGGTTCGCGTTCCGTCGTGCTTCATAACCGTACGGATGCGAAAGAGGGCCACAAACCCAGCCAGCAGAAAGCAGGTGCCAATGACAAGGTACACGAAGAGTGGAGCCAGGACGAAGCCGCGCAGCGCCTGAACGCTTGAAATTCCTGTGAAGCACACTCCACTCAGTATATCACCATCGATCTGACCCATGGCGAGCACGGCGATCGTCTTGATCGCCGGAATGGCCCACGCCACCAGGTGGAAGTACTGCGAGTTTCTTTCGATGGCTTCGTTGCCCCATTTGAGTCCCGCAGACAGGAACCACGTCAGCGTCAGTATCACCCACCAGATGGAGCTAGCCATGCTGAAAAAGTAGAGCATGATAAAGAGAATCGTGCAGCCCTCTCTCTTTGTACCCTGTGTCACCACTCGTCGGTAGGTGAAGTCTTCCTCATCTTCGGGGTCATTAACTTTCCATGGACCAGAGCAAGCAACTCGATCCTGAATTGCGAATCCAACGATGTAGGCGACTGCAACCACACAGTAGCAGCCCGAGAGGAATATGACCGGCCGTTCGGGGTAGCGAAACCGTTGCATATCAACCAGAAAAGTCAGGACAGTAAACAGCGTCGATATGACGCAGGCACAAGAGGCCACACCAATCAGATACCAGGCGAATTTTCGCTTCGATGTTTCAAAGAACGCGTCATCTTTATCGTCACATGGCATGCCGCAGCCTTTGATGGTATCCTGACCCAACTGTAACTTGTAATCCCAGCTGTCTTCGACTCGATACGGCGGTAGACACACCGGACCGTTGGTGTCTTGGTAAGGTGATTCTGTTGGTCGTATCGTTGTTTTTTCCACTGTTTCGTCAGTTTTGTTCTCTCCGACGCAAAGCCCTGTGACTGGAAACTTTGAACATTCAAGATTTTCGGGCCACTGAAATCCGAACTTGTTCATCAGTCCCTCGCAACCGCTCCTCGCCTCGAGGCACAGCGACCGGCATGGCGGAATCGCCTCGTCCAGCACAGTACAAACTGGAACGTAGACCGTGCAGAGGAAGAACTTGAGGTAGGGACTGCACTGGACCTTGACCAGAGGAAAGAATTGGTGTACCTCGAGCCCGGCGTCGTCCTGCTTCTGGTGGTTCAGCAGGTTCGGCATAATAGTCTCGTTGTACTGGATGTCCTTGCACAGCGGAATCGTAATTGCTTCGCATTTGCCGTGGTGTGGTAGGCTGCCGCCGTCCGCTATCCGACTCTCGATGTTTCCTCTGCCCTGGGTGTTGCACAGTCCGCAACCCCAAAACACGGCCGAGACCAACACAACATCGCGTATCCATGTCCAGATATTTTGCTCCTTGCTTGCGTACCCCATTTCGTCTTCCGCTACGTTCGACGAATCGCCCAAAGATGTATTTTAACAAGAATTTCCATCTTAAGCGAACTGTAAAACATTACCGTTTACCCAAGACTACCTTCTACATTAAAACAGTTCACAATCGCGAACGACCTCCACACAACAACGATAACACCGCGGCCACGTGACTCAATGCGCGCACGTCATTGGCCACTGACAAACACTTGATTGACAGCGTCCCGCCCCGAAACAAAAGGTAGGAGACAACAGCACGGAGGTTCGTATATGGCAGATTGCGTAGGTATAGGTTTAAGTGGATGGGAGATATAGATTGACTGGGATCCCAGATATCCTAATGCGATGGTTGCCAAGAAATTTTTTGTGAGCGCCCAATATGGACTGCAGAAAACGAATTCGCTTGTACTTTGTATTTCTTGCGACCATGTTACCTCTTATGTGCAGTATAAAATCTCGTATTTGTGTGTGAATGGATGGATGTATGCATGTATGTATGGATAGGTGGCTTAAGTGCATATGTACCAGGTATGAATGTGTTTGAACGTATGTATGACCTGCGTATAATGCGTGTGTATGCATTATCTGGACATTGAAATATCGCCTTTTAAAGGCCTCTCACAAGCACTTATCTGATAAGCGTCTACTCAATGAGTTAGAGTGGGCATGTAAAGCATTTTGATATCACCGTTATCGGACATAATTATCGGAAACCGGATCTTGCCCCATCCGATGTGGTTTACTTGCTACCTTGCACACAGTACGCTAAACATACATGTCAATTTTCAACGGAATCTGAAGTGATAATTATAAACTTCGTTGTCACAATGAAATCTTACAAGATCTGGTGCGATTTATTCGCTGCCCTCCTACGCTATATATAGGCCAGGGGCTGCATGACGTAACGACTAAATCTGCGGTGATAATATGGTGGAGCCGTGAACGGACTTGCTTCGTGCGCGGGCCAGGTGTGTCGATGATAAACGAAGTATGCGGCGGATAAACCGATCTTTAAACAGATGTGTTTGCTGAGAAAATAAACGAGTGAATGAACGCGCATGTCATCCATTGCACTTTGCTCTACTCATCACGCCATTCACTCCCGAAGCCTATTTGCCCCGAGGCGTCGGTAACAGACGAACTGAAGATTTTGCAGCTCGGGTAGACAATGGGGCAGCACGAACGGGGGTGTTATGTACACCAGGCTTGTCCAACACAACCCTGTTAGCTGACTGTAGTTCTCCCCGCAGAGTATTTCTAAATTGAGAGTGCAGTGCCTGCTAACAATCCCAATCTTGGCAGTTTTGGTTGACAAAGAAATAGCTGGCTGAATTGAATATCAAACTTCAGGTAAAGAATCAATTTGTTAGCAAACTGTGTAATATCAGAAAGTTGCATTCACTCAGAAGTTGAGCGCGCATTTCCCAAACCTTTTACCAGGCCTGCTGAAACGGAGAATCATGCCAAAAGTAGGCCATCACTTAGGGGGTAACTTTGCCCCATAAAGTCGGGGTATCAATAAAGCGGAGGATACCAATTTCTCCCCTTCCTTTGCCCTTCCGCGTAATGATTATTGTTTGACTAGTTTTGTAAAAAAGTCATTAAAGAATTACAAGCTCGTGCTAAATTTAATGGGCATTGTTTACATACGGTGTGAAAAGTAGGGGGTACAATAACCCCAGTCCAAAAAGTTGAAGTACTCAGTACCCCCAAAATTACGTCTATACCTACACTGAATGACTTGTAAACATCTTGGCTGAGTTTACTCACAGATTCACAGATTTCAGCAAGCAAAACAATGACAGGAAGCCGCTTGGAGACCCATTTGGTTCATAAGTTCGCTTTCTACCTCTGCAGCTTGTCTACGTGCATATGTAGGTCTCATATGCATAATAAATTTAATAATTATATCTATGGTAGGCCTACACACTCCTGTCTGCAGTGGCGGATACAGGATTGCTTGCGTGTGGGCGGGGTCAAGGGTATTTCCAGAGGGGCGCCACATTCTGGCAGTATCTGGTCTGAGGGGCGCTGGCATGTAACCATGAGGGGCGCGGGGGACTAACTGCCCTATGTGCCTATTGCTAAATCCACCACACCCTGCCTGTCAGTCTTATGTATGTCAGTCTGTTTGTACTGCTGTGTCTGGTCCATGCTTCTTTGCATCTGTAGGGCGGCCTGAATACCTAAGACGGTCAAACAGACGAAGACAAGAGTTGCATTCAATCGTCTGTCGATAGCTCTTTCGAGCCTTCAAGGTCTGTTAAGAACCGTATCCGGTAATTGGTCCGTAAGTGGTTTCACCCTCTTGCAGCGGCGGCGGCGATCGAGTGGCCCAGAGGACCGGAGACCGGAGACCAGCTAAGCTGAGCTAATAGAGAACGCTAGGGCGATAATAGAACAATCGGCCGACTCGGTTTACACGAATACTCGAAGCCTCTCTTAGTGGCTCCTATGAAAGGCTTTTTATGCGGGCATAGAGTATAGACGCTGTCAACTTCACTCTCAATTGCTATTCTTACACGATCATTCTTACACGTCTATGTATGTGTGTATATATGTAGGCCTATATATGTATGTACGTACGTATGTATGTACGTATGTATGTATGTATGTATGTATGCATGTATGTATGTATGCATGCATGCATGTCTGTATGTATGCATGTCTGTATGTATGCATGTATGTATGTATGCATTGTATGCACACTATGGTCTGAGGTATGTATGTACTATATATGTATATATAGGTGTCTAGGTGGTGTCTAGGTATGTATGTATGTGTGTATGTAAGTACGAACGTATGTATATGTAGGTGTGTAGGCGTGTACGTATGCATGTATGTATGTGTATTTAGGTACGTATGCATGTATGCATGTGTAGGTGTGTACGTGTGTATGCATGTATGTATGTGTATTTAGGTACGTATGCATGTGTAGGTGTGTACGTGTGTATGCATGTATGTATGTCTGCATGTATGTTTGAATGGATGGATGTACGTACATACCTACGTAGGTGTGTACCTACTCCGTGAGATTTCTAGTCCACTGCTTTTTTACGAAGCTGTGTCATAACGAAGATGACTAGCGTCGCCCTCCTCCTCTATCCAGGCTTGGGACTGGCACCGCAAGTACGGCACTGAACTCTGTTATATAGATGGAATTCTGTTATACAGGTATATTAGCGACCTTAGACAATACTGAAGAGGGGACTGTGATCAAAATCCGCCCCCAAGGGTCTTCTCACGCCTCAGGCACCGTGGCCTGGCTCTCTGCCTTTTGAGGGAACGAGGCCAGTCGATAGCTTTCCCGTGGTGGCAGCCCGATCGGAATGCAAAACATCCGCCCCGCAGGCATCTGGGTCGAGTCTATAAATGGGCTTCAATCGATCAAATGTTAAACAGTGATAGCGAATAAAATACGCCAAATCACACATAGCGCGCGCCATATATAGCCATGATAAATATCAATATCAATATTCTTACATACACACTATGAATATTAAGTAATGTTTACGAGCTGTAATTATGATGTCGTCGACATCATGCATATTAAAAAGATCACGTGAGCCATACAAACGCGTCAGGTAACGCAAAATTCAATGATGACGTTCTCAAAACTTGGTCTATCGTTGTTTTGCGGCAACTCTCTCAGAAGTTAACAAAAACTTTCATTTGATTTTCTGTTGTGACAGCAGTTTCGTAAGCAATGTTTTACATGTCATAATCTCTTGTCGCTGAGAATCAAATTCTTTTCGTCACGATCACTTACAGTAAGGCGTTGGAAACGCTTTTGCTTCGCGTAGGCTTACAAGGGAAAGCTACGGTTTCCATATCAAAAGCCTGTGTTAAGGACTTGTAAACTCAATTACCATACATCACATTTCGGATTCCCTCTTAAGGAGGCTCGAAACTCACACTGTTTACTGAAAATAAATAAATAATTATATAAAACTAAATATATTAATCAAGTTTTGTTTCTGTCTGGCAGGGAAAAGTTCTCAGCATACGAGACAAATATTTATTTCAAAATCCAACAAATGCTAAAATAATTTAAACAAATAAATAGGCCTAAAGCCAAAGTGTTGAATCAGTAAACTGGCAGTGACTTATTATAAACGCTTATAATACAAATAAATCATCTAAATAATTTCAACTGTCTTTCATACATAAATATGACTTGATGGAAAAGAGGAGGATCACACGATGATGTTACTGATGACAACTGTCAAATCCATGCCGATAAGGATAAGAAAATTGATAATGGTGATAATATTACAATGATAAAACACTTTTTGAAAAGGATGTTAATGGTGAAGGTTGTTGCCAAACTGCACTTTCAAAACACTATAAATTTTCCAAAACACTCTCACTTCAAATTACACAGTACAAAATATAAAGACAGATAAACGTACAATCTCAGATCAATACTAAAATCTCTGAACAGCAATTTTCCTGAATGAACTCTGTTCAACAATATAAAACACCTCATTCCATAATTTACTGCATGTAAGTATATGTATATATATATGTGTGTGTGTATATATATATATACACACACACACATATATAAATATATGTATAGTAGCCATTGTAGTATACTGTAAATTAGGTAAGGTAATACAAAGTTCTCACTGTAATGTAATATATATATGTACTGATATAACTATAGTACTCAGATTAATAGTGTAAATGCCGTAATATGCTGCTTAGTAACACCACCAGTCATCAGTGTATTGTAATCTGTATGCTGTAACTATACAACCTCAGTTGTAACGTATCATAATAAATGCTTTACTGACTGAAATCCTCAGTGTAAAGATGTAATATGCAGTAATGTACAGCATGTTACTGTAACACCACTAGTCATCATAGTACTGTAATTATTGGTAATAATCATAGGCCTCATTGCAGTGTACTGTAAGTACTTGTGATATCACCTAATTACAACACTGCTTGCAATATTACCTAATTACAACACTGCTTGTAATATTACCTAATTACAAATGATATAGCACCAAAGAGGTCCTGTACCAATCAAATATGTGACAGTGTTATGCTACTGTAAATTGATATAGCACTACGTAAATGTAAATGTAATCAGAAATTTGTATAGTGTCGCTTCAAGAGAAACTAAACGGCGGTGCTCTCTGCGCTAGACTTAACGATGTTAAATGTAATTAATAACATAATAATTAATAAACATTAGTAAACATTGCTCAGATAACAGAAGAGTCACCATTGGCAAGTTTGCGCACACACTTACAGCCCTACCAACAGATTCCAAACTACAGTTGAAAGATGACAAGCGTGTTCAGAGTTCCTGAAGTATGCCGCATCGAGAATGGCAAGAAAACTAGTTTTTATTCTCTCACAGCAGTTTTAAATTAAGAAATTTACAGCACCTTTTAAAAGCAGAAATTCAGAAATTTTGACAGTCACAATCAAAGTCACAATTAAAATGTTACAGTAGCAAGAACAATAACGTTTTAACAACACACATGACTACACAATCAAAATTAGCAACGATAATACCAGTAATAATAAATCCAATGAACCACTGGTTTATTATCCTATGAACAGTGATCCATAACGGCGTAAACTGAACAACAATTAAAAGCTGTACAAACTATTCAAATGGATTACACGGTTTTACAAAAGATTTTTTGTCAAATTTACATGATACAAATAGTTAATTTCAGATGAAAGAAATTGCCAATTTCAAATGATGGAAATCTGCAAACTTCAATGACACAGTTAATTGCACATGACACAAATTGTCAATTTCACTTGATAAACTGTCAATTTCGCCTGATACAAATTATGAATTTCACATGACAAATTGTCTATTTTGCATGATAAAATTATGAATTCCATAAGACACAAATTAGGAATTTCACATGAGAAATTTGTCAGTTTCACATGGCACAAATAGACAACAATTTCACATGATGCAAACTGTCATTTTCACCCAACACCCTAAGAGTCAAACCCCAGTCACAGTGGTGGCAAAGGTGAACGCAAGATCAATTGGCCAACATGGTAAACAATGAGGTGTTTACTGCGGCAAGAAATGCTAGTAAGAAATGGACGGAAATTGAAGATGATAAGCAGAGGAAATTAATGGAAATGGTACATGAAAGATCAAGGAAATTGGAAAGAATTTCCAGATTGCCAAAAACCTGACGCATAGAGAATATCTAGCAAACAGCCTCTGTGTATACAGGGCCTCACCAGGGTCAACAATTAATCAAGAATGACTATCAAGAGAAATCAGAAATTAGTTTAAAATTCACAAAACAGTTTAATCCGAAAAAGGATGGAAGATGTGTAAATTCTACTGACACCCGGATTTTAGGAGAATAAGGTCTTCAGTAATTCTTTGATGGAAAACTGTTACAGTAAATATTTGATTCAGCATACATGTGCTGAAACATGGCTGTATCTGTATGATACCCACGCAAATTAATAAAACAGTGACATATTTTTAGACTTGTCTTATTATTTTACAAGCACTAAATGATCACGAATCAGTACATAACTTTATTAATGAATTATTTGATTTTAAATACAGAATGCGTCAACTGGATTTAACCCAGTCCTAAAGCAATGTATCCAAAGCGAGTAAAGTAAATGTATCCAAAGTGCAAAGCAAGTAAAGTAACAAGACTTAAATCCGGATATCCTCTCGTTTGCTTGCTTCCTCAGGAGACCACTTTGAAAAGATATCTGGGATTTTAAAAAGTTCCAAAAAATTAAGCTGTATTATTATTATTATTATTATGAAAATTATTATTATTATTACTGTTTTAACCAAAGGTCACTGTGGTTTACTTGCAA
Organism: Norana najaformis; assembly: GCA_964023275.1. Lineage (NCBI taxonomy): Eukaryota > Metazoa > Annelida > Clitellata > Crassiclitellata > Hormogastridae > Norana > Norana najaformis. The sequence continues at coordinate 31,200,909 of OZ029919.1, forward strand.
CGCCATTTCAAGAAAAGTCCTCAGCAGAGTTTCCGCAAGAAATAAAAGAAACGCAGATCATATATAAAAACGAAATGCACAAATAAGTCCAACATATAATTTGACGTTTGGATATAAAATGACGTTCAATATACGTAAGTAAGGAACTTCTACACATTAAAGGTCTTGTTGAGGACAGACTTTTAAATGTCAAACAAAAACAGATGGCTTTGTTTTAACAAGTGCATTACTTATTTACTTACTTAGCAAAAGACTCACTTCCTGTTCGCAGGGTAATTCAAAATCGTTTCTCAATGCAACAACCTATTGACAAACTAAGAAAATCGTCACGTGGCAATGCATCACGTGGTCCAGCTTGCACATTTGCTTCAAGGTTGCTGTTTGGTTGACGCTGGGTAAATTTGTTTCGACCTAACTGTCTTTCACCAACCAGTATAATTTGTCTGAATGTCCAGGACTTTCAGGTTCATCCCAAGATATACAGTACATGCTCAGCACCTTAGAAAATAGCTGTCTTCTCAACATGTTAGCAGAGATTAGAACTGCAGTCTTTTGAAATGGTAGTCCAGTTACTACCATCAGCCATCAGTTGATGCCCTGTGCCTACAATTAAAGTGCTACAGAAGTGAATAGATTACATTACCACCATTCAGTAACAGATTAAGATTATGTAATCTCAAGATTACAATTACGATACGATACGAGATCACCAAAAGAAACAACTGCCTAACTGAAACGACACAAACTGGAAACAAACGTTGTGGACCTGAATACTTCAGTGAAGCTGCAAAACATCGTTTACCGTTTCAAAAGCACCAGCTTTGAAGTTGCAGTCTGGCAGAATATTTACACGAAGCAACTGTTCAGTCAGTATCTGTTACTCAGGATAATCTCCATAATTCAGGATTTTCTTGAGATAATACTCTGAATTCCAAAGCCTGTGCCAAATTCTCAACCAGAAAGACATTCAATCTAAAAATTATAAAATCAACACCTGCAAGCTCAATAAAAATGGCTTATTCTTCATCATTTCCATTTAGAAACTCCTGCACAGGTGTTTCAGAGGCAGAATTTTCAGCAAGAATGAGAAGCTCTTCATGTGATGAATCGGTTTCTTCGACAAAGTGAGATTCAGCGTCGTTGGATGTGGAAAATGGGTGTGGCTTGGAATTTCCGCTCAGATCCTCCACCGAGTCCTCCAAAGTCATCATCTTCAAATCAATCTCTGCGCTATCCAGCTCTGACCTTTTCTCACAACTCTCTTCAAACGTCAACAAATCCTCTCTGCTCCCCATGATCGGAACAATTTTCACAATTCCTCCATTTCGCCTTTTCATGAATCCATTCTGCTCGTCTCGTTTTGAAGACCGTCGTAACCTGCCTGCCTCCATTGGCTGTCTGCTCGACGTCTCTGAAGGCAGCGAGTTGCTCGAATATCCGTCGTCCTGGCTCGATGGAAGCTTTTCTCCAGTGATGGTGTCACTGTCCGACGAGGAGGTGAAGACGCTTTGTTGAACATCGGAATCGGGGCTACTGTCGAGCGAGCTGCTGTGCAATCGATTTTCCCCGTGTTTCAATTTCTTTAGGGCCCTTGTGGCTGACTCACTCGAGCCGACACTGAGAAAACCAGTTTTTGAAGACGAATGTTGAACACCGATATCCACCGATCTGGAACATCCACGTTTTGAAAAACTCTGAGCCACTGCCTTGGCGTTGGGCGGGTTCATTTTGCGTCGAGCCAGAAGCGGTCGGGGCTTTTGTTTTAAGTTAAGGGCGCTTATGTTAACATAACTATGTGAAGTTGTCATTGAACGATCATGGGGAGAAGAAACTGCATCAGACTTAACCAAAAACCGGTCATCCCAAAGGAATTCGCCAGACGGCAGGAATGCTGGACTCAAATCTTCCCTCTGCTTTCTCCCATCGGCTGGACTCTTCGCAGAGTGTCGGTGAAGGCTTGAAATTTTCAGAAAACTTGGGCGATTCTGGATTTGACAGTCTTTTTCACTGCTTACTAGGTGATGTCCCGACTCTTTGGATGTCACGCAGTCGAGTGGGGATGTGGAACCATTCGAATTTCGATCGCTGTCCTCATGATAAGGCTTAACCGGTCGAACTCTGTAGCCAGCCGAGAAAATTTTATCAGCTGCACTTTTCAATTTCTTGTTTGAACACCTTGATAAGGCATTGATGTGAGGGCCGCTGTGGTCCACTTGGGTTGGTGAACAGGCTGAAGTCGGGGACACCAAATTCCTGTGCCCACAAAATCGCATATTTCTCACACCAGGTGGCGACTCTGTATTTCGCTCCCTAGATGGCAACAAAGTCTTTTGTCTAAGACCACATGGTGATAACGTCTCTGTGATTCTTACATCAGGCGGCAAAGGAGCAGTTTGAATATCTGAACGAAAGACGCCTCTGTGCGACTTAGGTAAGGAGTCTTCAACGATCAGTTCTTCATAATCGGAGTCTTCATTGGAGTTTTCTTCGATGACTGATTTTTGTGCATTACAGTCCAGGAAGGGGTAATCGTCAAAGCTCAGTGTGTCACTGTCAGAAGTAATGTTTGGGGTTCTACCAAGTAGTTCGCTGAGCGAAATGGAAGAGGCCCTAGTCAGATGATCCGAGCCGTGAAAGAACGACTGAGTGTCATCCGACTCGGTGCAGAATTCCTCCATCTCCTTGTCATCTGACTCGGTGCAGAATTCCTCAGTCTCCTCGTTCCGCTTTTTGCTCATGCTCAGCTGGCCACCGTGGTCACTGATTGTGAACTGCTCGTAGAAGGAATCGCTCAAGCGAAGCAGTTCTGCGGCTGGCGACAGATCCGCATCATTTACTGATGACTCCATCGATTTACAGGCAAAACCTTTATCCATATTTTCTGGCAGCAGATTGGAATAGTTTGTTTCGACCCGACAAACAGAAGCGGCGGGATGTTTTATCCCAAGTGGTTCCTTTTCCAGTGCAGCCGAAACGCTATGATCAACAACTTCCGATCTTGCTCGACTGCCTTTTTTCTGTAAGCCACTACTTTCAAAATCCTCAAGCCTCTCAAACTCTGAGTGTAAAACCTTCTTTGAAGACGGCTTGTTACGTGTTGCCAAGTGGTAGTTTTGACAACAACAACCAGCATCAATCGTGCAACGAGCTCGGCTTCTTGGTGACGTATAAGGTGGAATCGTCTGGGAGCGAACACCAAACTGGATCTGGTTCGAAGTGGTTGCAACTGGATTCCATGATGCTGAGCACAGTGCAGATGGAAACCCGGCTTCAATGCTGTCGTACATTGAAGAACTTGTATTACACTGCAGGAAGAAACACAGAAATAATTCCAACTATCATAGAAGAGGAAAATAAATATTAGACATATCCTAATACAGTAATGTTCATAAGGTGGACTCAGAAAACTGGCTGTTATATGGACCAACATTTTTTCAATTGCCTATTTGATCAGCAAATTATGTGCCACCAGCCTATGTAACTTGCTAATTTTTTCCTCAGGATAAACAACTGATCCTTCAGGATTTAAGAAGCTGGAGAATAATTTTAACTTAGTGGTGAATATGAATACAATAGAATAACTGAATAAAGAGATGAACAGCTGCCATCTTACTTTGTCCCCTGGGCTGACTTTGGTGCACTCTTCACCCGGGCCTCCGTGAAAGAATTCGGGGATTTCGTAGATATGTTCAGGGGGCGACTGAGTCTCCTGTTCAAAAGAAACATTTCGCAAATTTAGAAGAGTCTGTAAGTCATATTCACGCCCTGAGCAGACGTCTTCATGTGACGCTATGGAAGTTATTACTATTAATAAAAAAAAATCCTAAGTCGCTGAGGTACTATCCTATGAAGTGTAGTGATTTTCATGTAGTAATTCCATATAGTAATTTTCAGTCATAGTTCTGACTTAGGTTCGGTTGAAAGTGTATATCCTGAGGGATAATTTAGTCTCATATGTATGCAATACTATGTATGCAGGTATGTATGCAGGAATGTATGTGTTTTTATGTATGAAAACACTTAATCTACCACCTCTCAAGTACCTCGCAAAAGTTCTGAATCTTTTTGTTGCGAGTAGCAGGTTGCAGGTGCATTATGTAAAATGGACAACTCACTATCAAGCCCTGTATGGAAAAGGTTCCCGAGTTTCTACAAGGAAAGGTTTCCGAGTGAATCAGCGTTTCCACTTCATCCGAAGGTCTCTCAATCCAGGTAGATCGCCCTCCCAAAGACAAATGTTGCTCTAGGCGTGCAAGAATGTGTGACTGCGTACACTATCTTGAAAGTGTGACCTTCACTCATTCTGAGCATTCATACAGTACCTCTTCAATAAAGTCCTTCTGTAGTAATCAGGCAACAGTTTCTGGCTTCAGACTACATTAAGTTTCTGTGCCTTTGGTTGATGCATTCAGCATCCAACACTGGCACTACATAAGTTGGTAATTATACTTAATGGCATTGATTGTGCTTTCTTACCACTGAGCATTTGCCTAAGCGGGTCATTTCAGTTTCTGCTCCTACAAGGCAGTACGCTTAAGGGCTTAAAACTTATAAGAGTTTCTAAATTTCTTCCTGTTTTGAAGCATCTGAAGCGACTGAAAAGATCCAGGTGCCGACCTGCTCCTTAGATTGGCGGAGAGACGCCAGTTGATGCTGGAAAAACTTGTACAGCTGTTGATTCTGTTGTTCCAGCCGTACGACCCTCTGATGCAAATGCAGACATTCTCCTCTCAGTGTCTGAAAAACAATAATAATAATAATAATAATAATAATAATAATAATAATAATAATAATAATAATAATAATAATAATAATAATAATAATAATAATAATAATAATAATAATAGTAGCACGATGTTGTCTTTCCAGTTTGACCTCCCTCGGATTCTGACTTGCCACCAAAACTAACCAAAGAACTTGGCTCTTGTGAACTTGATTTATATAGCGCCAGTGTTAAGCTGGTCCCTCTGACACAGTTTTTTGTGGGGCACTGAAAAATTTCCGGGGATTTACATTTACAATATAATACATAATACGTTTTATTAATGATATATTTATAAAATGTTTAACATTTTATTTTAAGCTATTCAACTGCAATACTGTGTTGTTAGTCTGTTAGCCGTTTATTGACAATTTCCAGGTTTTAGACGATAAACGAAGTCATGGACATCGTAGCATAAGACTGATTTATGTAGCAGTTCCGCTGACCATTTACTGTTCACTCACTTGGTCCTGTTTGTCACAATTTGCCCCAATTTATGATTCAAAGGACATGATTTGATTAAGGAAGATAATAGATCCGGATCAGATAAATAAATTAGGATCATAAATACATACACATGTAAACAAAAGAATCCTATCATGTGTGTTGATTGGCAGAACAATAGCTTAGGTCTGGAGGTTCTGGTTTGAACTGGAGAAGACAGGTTGTCCCTCTGGCATGCACCTAGCCAAATCCAAGTGCAGTGGGAAGGGTTATCCTTCCTATAGAGCTGTCTTTTCCTGCCTAGGTAAGCTACATCCACCTTTCATCAACGCCTGAAAACTTCTCTCGTTTCCCGAGGGTGGACTGGGAGCGTTTCGGAGCAGATGTTTTTAAGGGGTGCTATAAAAATTTACATAATGAATAGTGAATAGTAAATCCAACAGGGTCTGTCCTGTCTATCAATTGCGTTTTGACTCAGAGCCTGTGAATAAGCTGGCTCCAGCGACCTAGCTTTCGTTGGGTGCTGAAGAAATCTTGAGCTACTATTTGTGGATTAACTAAAAGCATAAATAACACAAATTAAACATAAATAATAATAATAATAAATAATAACATAAATAAAAAATATAAGTAAAAGTGGCGCCACCTGCTGAGCAAGTAGGACGTGAGCGACGTGGATGGCAACTTGGTCAAGACAGCGTTCGAATTTGAGGCGCTGGTTTCCATTCTCAATGAGCAAAGACTGGTTCTCTGACTCCAAGACCTTGAGACGGTTGCAGAGATCACTCAGAGATACGTCACCAGATCCACAATCCTGTTACGATCAGATGAACAGAAAATAAATCATTCAATAAATAATTTTTAATGCAATGTTAAGTCTGATCACACAGCAGAAACAAATAAATTCCCATCCACATACAGCGTAATTGTAATCTCGAGAATTTATAAAGCGCTACTTAAAGCTAAGCGCAGAGCACCAGCTTATTCACTGCTACTGCTACTACTACTACTAATATTATTTTGCTAAATTAAATTAAAATTAAGTTGACCCATCTGGAAACAGTAGCAGCATCTTGAGATATGTGAACACGTACCAGTTTGGAAGTAGTTTCCGTTGATGGCAACTGATGCATCGCTTCCAGCTTCTCCTTGTACGGCAGTAACATCTTGATCATACTTTCCATCCTACAAATTACATAATCATCATCATCATCATCACCACCAGCACAACCACCACCACCACCACCATCATCATTGTCACTGCTACCAGCAGTCCTATAATCATCGTCATAACCAGTCTCTCTACCAGCTCTGGTAACAGCACTTTTGTAAGGTACTTCAAAGGCAACATATGAAATGTCTAGATAACTAGCTAACAAGCTAACTACGGTAATCATCATTAGCACTGCTAGATACTGTGATCATCATCATCATCATCACCATCATCATCATCATCACCACCACCAGTTCCTCTAACCATCCTCCTCATCATTATCATTGTCGTCGTCGTCGTTGTCATCATCATTGTCATCATAATCATTGCTAAAACCAATTTCACTGACTGTTTGAGCTGGAAGTGCAGTTCCTTTAGGCTGAATGCTGTTCCATCCAATGGCGCAACTCCCTCGCTCTTCTCTTCTCCTCCCTCTCGACCACTAATCTCGCAATCTTCCATGGAACACTTGATTTGCTAAAAAACCAACCACTTCACTTTCAGTATATGAAAGAAAGTCACAAGAAACAAGAAATTATAAATGGGATCAGAACAACACAGCCAGTGAAAAACCCATTTTCGAATACACTCGATCTTTGATCGAATGTATATTAGCTGTCAGAAATACTGTAAAATAAAGATGACAAGAAAATAACGTTCGTCGCAGAATTGGGAAGCAGAGTATCAGATGCAGTACATAATCCTCTAGAGGCCTCCTGTTTGTTCCAGAGGATTTCAGTGGCTGTCCAACGAGGAAACGACATCTGCCTCTCCGAGAGACATTACCAGCAGCCCCCCCGAGACAACGTGACATGATCCTCCAGAGAAAGACAACATTAGCCTAATAACTCTGCTCAACACATGTTTTTTCACAGTACATAGTGATAATAACAAGAATAATAATAATAATAATAATCATCATCATAATCATAATAATCATAATCATAATAATTAATAAATAAATAAGTAAATAAAAATAAAAACAACAATGAACAACAAGACAGACACAACACATAAACAAAAACTACAAATAGCACAGACACATACAAAGAGACAGAAGAACAGTGATGCACATAAACAACAGGACAGACAGACAAGGACACCCAAACAAACAGCTAGACAGAAAGACAACAGCATGCACACAAACAACAAGATAGAAATAGACAGACAGACACAGACAGACAGACAAATAGACACAGACAGACATACATACATACAGACAGACACAGACAGATAGACAGAGCCATTCATTCTCTTGCCATATGTGAATCCCTAACTGTTGCTGAATAAATTACGAGAAACCAGAGGCTAAGAGGATTATCGATGTATGGGAAGCCAGTACATGGAAAACGGAAGGGAAGCGATGGATAGAGCAGAAGAAAAAAGAGGAATCTCTAAGGCTTCATCGGATTAGATCAATTGGCTCAACCAGATTGGCATCGAATTTCTTTTATTCTATGTTTTCAAGCTGGCTTTTCAGCAATACAATGGCAATCACATGTTCAATCAACATAAGGCAGGGTGTCAGCTGCAAAATGAAATCATATTTACAACCAACCGAAGGCAATCAACGCAATCATTAAAATGTACACAAGGGCACCAATGCAATCAGTACAACGAATGAGGTTAAACATGAGAAAAGATGGAGTCACTTAAGCTCATCCCAAAAGGCCGCCATGGACGTGAAGCATTGGCACCTTCTTTAGAGCGGTATATATATATTGTCTATATATTATTATACATATATTTAATATATATATATAATATATATAATATTTATATATATTGTTACGGTCGAGGTTTTGATCAATAATGAAGACAGTAGCAACGGGAATATGAAGGGTTTTACACGGACCTCAAAAAAGGGCGGAGTTTTGTTTTTGTGTTGAGACGTTCAGTTGTGAAAAGAATTAAGTCACTTTGGTTTTTATGTTTTATTAAAGTTAAAAGAAACTGAACTGGTATTTGACATAACAATATATATATATATTTATATTGCTAACACTGATTTTCACATTTCTGTTTAGAAATGGTTTTGCATTTTCCTTGTTTCAACTAGAATTAATTATAAGGATCACCCTATACGCAAAAACTCTGAAGTGTGCAGAGGCTGTAAAGAAAATGACCAATGACTCAGCAACGCTGGTTCAAAACCAAACTGTCGCCTTAAATCAGCGATCCTTTCAAATCTGTGCAAAAACGCAGCAGCGAAAACCAATGACAATTCGACAACGAATTTATGGTCTAGACTTGACCAATGTAATAATACTTTGATTATGGGACCGTTGGCATTCACAAAGTCTATCTATCACTGAAATTCTATAACGATTTGAAGGTTTTAACAAAGATTACTTCAACTGATTTCCTAGGTGGAAAATGCGTTGAAAATTGACGTCTGCGAACATCGACCATTAAACCATTTGCAGAATAACGATTTCTGATTCATATTCATTTCTGTATTTTATTGAAAAAATTTATGATGTGTGCAAAGTCAGTAAATCTGAGACCTGTGCGGATGAATACATTTGCAAATATGAATATGAATAAGCATTCAAAACTTTAATTTAATAACTCTAACTCAATACTTCTAAAATGTAGTGTCTGGCAAAGTCAGACATCTGTGCTAATGCTCATTATCTGGACATAAACTGCCCAGCATCAAAGCATACTCAATGCGTGCTACTGTGGTCCATTCTGTAGCATGCTGGGTTTATAACCTAACGATCGTGGGTTCAAGTCTGCTGAGCAGACTCTGTGTAACAAACCCTGGAAAAGACGTTTGCGTACGACTGTCTTGAAACTCAGATTGAGATCTGCTGACCTTCCACACATAGTAAGTGCAGAAAATAAATTAAAAAATAAACGATTCATCTTTTGCCAACCAATTTATCTAATTATATATTTATTTCTGCATTAACTAAGCACCACTGTCTAATGGCTAATGACCAGCTGATGGTGCTAAGTAATTGTGAGTGAAAGACTTGCTCAAGGTTCCTGCACAGTAACCGTCCAAGGGAAGGAATCGAACCCATACTCTGCATGTTACAAGCTGAATGCCATGACCAATTAATTACAAAGGAAACTCTTTATAGGGCACATCGTGACAACACGAATTCTAATAAAACTCAGTTGGGACTGAAATTTCTCATCATTTCAGCTTTAGAAAAAGAATACATTACCGCAAGTTACAGGCCAATTCTTCTTTTGCGACAAATGGTTGATACTCGTGAGCATTCTCCGACTACAATATTTTTCTGCTATCTCCAGACTACTTCCAGAACGTAATGTTTTAAACTAATCGTAATCGTAAACTTGAAATTTCTAAAGCTCTACTTTAAAGCTAAGCACAAGGCACCAGCTTATTCACAAGTGCTGCGTCAAGTCAGAGGGGGCTGTCCAGAGATACCGTAGAAATAACAAGATCCCGTAGCCCTAAGACCAGAGAGAGAGAGAGAGAGAGAGAGTGGGAGACAGAGGAGATGTTATGGTGGGTTGTGTTTAGGTTGAGAGAAATGGGAAGGGGTGGACTGGATGAATCAGATTTCTTGTAAAGGTGGGAGTTTTGAGTTCTGTATTGTGTTGCACTGGGAATATTAGCACAGCGCCGAATTCGATCCGGCAACGCACACAAGAATAACTGGAGTGCACTCAGAGTTTACTCTGCGTATCCTGAACATAATCTGCACTCAGTATAGACTTCGTTCATACCCTAGGACGATGTGGAATGCGCCCACAGACAAGATACCTTCACTGAAAATCGTTTCGTAATTATTAGGCTCATTTATACAAAGCCGAACAAAATACCTTCAACAAAATGGCTTCCCTCGACTAAAGCACAGACGAAAGACTTAATGCTTTATTTTACTAAAGCTTCTCCATTCCCAGCTTAAGGTAATTGCATCCATCGACGATAATTACACGACAGTGCTTTCAAGAAGACGAAATAAATTCTTCCCGAAATTCATGTTATAATCTCGTCTCATATTTCTGCCGCAATAATTACGCGACTTATATAAAATAATTAGGCGATGCGACTTATATAAAATAATTACCTGACTTAAAGGCAATAATTCTGGGACTTAAACGAAAGGCAGTAAGCAGAGGCATCCGTTGCAGTTAATGGGATACAGAATTCTTCAAAAAGCAACATGTCTTATCCCTACAAATCTCGTTACTTAGTCATACTGCAGTTTACTGCACAAAATAGGCTTGATGATCAACAGCTTTTGGATCCTGGCCTGGAACCGAACCCTTTTGCCTATCGATTTTGTTTTGACTGAGCGCTGGGAATAAGTGGTCCCCGCGACGTGGCTTTCGTTGGACGCTTTAGAAATCTCGGAATTACGAATACGATTATGATTACGAACAGCCACAATTCTGATTTACGAGTTTCGCAGAAACTGGGTTTACAATTACGACTACATTACTTACACAACTCTCGCCAAAAGTAACGATTGTGTAACAAGTTTTAGAACAGCACTCTCTTGAGACGCCTAAACTACGCCACATAAAAATCCGGCTTGGCACTGTGGATATGATGCTGGCAAGTAGAGCAAAGTTCAGCAACGTCAACCACGATTATTACACACTAGGATGGGCGATCATCCATGGAATGAAAGCCATCTGGACCAACTAAGCCCTCCATCCTTTCAGGATTGCTAAATGAGTATGCTGATTTCATAAAGGTGTTCTGTCATTAACACCTTTGTGGAAACAGGGTTCCAGATTTTATACAGCAATTCTTAGGAACCTCATAAATGCACTGAAATATGCCTTAAATTGTTTATAAAATTGTCATACATACAAGTATACATGCTTACACGCACACACATACACACAAGCATACACATACATACATTCGTACAAACACACATACATACACATACACACATAAATACATACAAATTGTTTATTCAGCTGTTAATACAGCCCCACTATATAACGACATACATCCCTCAATGGCGCTAACTCAGTCTCGAACTCTCACCCACGGGGTTACAAGGTAAGGGCTCAACCATCCAGCTACCGGAATTACAAAAAAATTACATTACGCTACCGGAAGAAGCATTTCACGCGCCTTTGGACAATGACTCGTTGATTTAACGCGACGCCACTAGATGGCAGCACGTCGCTGATCAACCAATCGAAATTTCGACACGTTTTGAATGGATTCGCGGGAACAAAGCGTTGGGGTGGAAATGCGTTGGGTGCGTATACTGGTGACCAACTTCAAACATTTACTCAGCAAAGGAGGCATGGAAAAGTCAATGCAACATTGACGCCCAATCAATTGGGTAAACCGCCCTGAGTTGGCACACTCAGTTGGCACTTCGTCTGTATGCGTCGATCCCTGTCAATGTTTGTGTAAGTATGTCTGTCTCTGTGTATAACTGTCTGCCTGCCTGTCTGTCTGTCTGTCTGTGTCTCTTCCTAGCACGGTTTGTGTGTACGTGTATAATTGTCTGTCTGTATGTCTGTCTCTCCTTGTCACTGTTTGTGTATGTGTGTATCTTGTATGTGTGTTTTTCCTAGCTAGTTTTCCTTTGTGTCTCTGCCTGTCTCTCTCTGTAGTTCTCGCCGGATCTGTCTTTCTCTGCGTCTGTCGCTCGCTTTGTCTCCGGTATTGACAGGGCATCACAGACGCAGGAAATTGCAGGCATCGACGGACAGGCGTGTCAAAATAATGGGATGTGCAACAAGGACAACGCAACAGTCCCACCTACCAACCACCCACCCCAACCCACCCATTCACCCACCCACCCATCCACCTACCCACCCATCCACCCACCTACCAACCACCCACCCAAACCCACCCATTCACCCACCCACCCATCCACCCACCTACCCACCCCAACCCACCCATTCACCCACCCACCCCAACCCACCCACCTACCCACCCATCCACCCCAACCCACCCATTCACCCACCCACCCATCCACCCACCTACCCACCCATCCACCCCAACCCACCCATTCACCCACCCACCCATCCACCCACCTACCCACCCATCCACCCCAACCCACCCATTCACCCACCCACCCATCCACCCACCTACCCACCCATCCACCCCAACCCACCCATTCACCCACCCACCCACCCATTCACCCAACCACCTCCTGTCTTCCTCTGTTCTCTGCCACGATCAGTACGAACTGGACGCAACACCCGACTGTCAAGAAATCCACCTGTGAAATTGGCTCAAATGTCCGCCCAGGCATCACGCTATGTCTAGATTCAGAGTGCTATTGATTCTGCGGAGGTTGGGGAGGAAGCTCCCCCATGGTTCCCCATTGAAGATATATCTTCCCCAAACACTTCTCTCCTGCTCATAAGGTTGTGCGATAGTCTAGTGATTAGTGTGCAGGACGGTCTGTCGGAAGTTGGGGGTTGTAATCGTAAGCGTAAACTCGAAATTTCTAAAGCGTTACTTGAAAGCTAAGCGCAGGGCAACAGCTTATTCGCGAGTGCTGCGTCAAGTCGGTGGGGTTGTCCAAAAATACCATGTCAAGACCCGTCCAGTTGCCTAAAGACCAGAAGGAGAGGGTGGAGGATCTGTTAGGGTGGGTTGTGTTTAAGCTGAGAGAAATGGCCACCTGGGCAGACATTTGCCCCTAGCCAACTCCTCTATAAAATGAGTACATTGACCGTACAGTGACAATGGGAAGATCAGGCAGCGAGGGAGAGGACTGGCCACCCGCAATCATATGCCGAGGCTAAGAAAATGAAGTCGCTAATGGTTCATACTCATGGCTGCCACTCAGAGTGGCTGAGGGGATCACTCAACGTCTCTTCTCTTCAAATGTGCAAGTAACTAGTTGATTCAGACTATTAAAGATACATGTCTCACATGCATTTCTCTTCTGATCATAGGTTTAATACAATACATTACAATACTAGGCAACACAATACAAGGTTATATAACTGAAATTTTCTGATGTCCCTTACAGTAGTTCAGAGATACACTTTGAAGCTCTTTTAAGAATTGGCATGTAAAAATTGCCAATACCTTACCTTATTGCCTTACCTTATTGCCTTACCTTATTGCCTTACCTTATTGCCTTACCTTATTGCCTTACCTTATTGCCTTACCTTATTGCCTTACCTTATTGCCTTACCTTATTGCCTTACCTTATTGCCTTACCTTATTACCTTACCTTATTGCCTTACCTTATTGCCTTACCTTATTGCCTTACCTTACGCTTAATGTAGACTACAGGACAGGCTTTAACTATAGGACAGACGTCTGACGATAATCCATGAGACCAACGTGTCGTCTCATGGCTACCTGACACGCATACCTTCGCCAGAACCATACGTGTCTATGCCAGAACATAAGCCAAGCCGGCGTCAAATGTCCCAACATGACATAAACCAGCGTCTCGGATTCAATTTCTAAATGTCAGTGTTAATGAGGAATAAAATGCCCTTTCATGCATAGGTTTTTCATTTCTTTGCCAATTCTGGTCTGCCTGAAGCACGAATTGAAATTTTTTGATTCTCATATTAGTGTAGGATCGATGTCAGAATGTAAATGAACAAGTCTGTAACCTTGGTTGCTTGTTCTCAATGAAAATGTCATCTGTTGTTCACGTTCTGTTCACAGACGCTGAGCCTCGTTCACATAATCTGAGAACCGTTTATTCAATTTAAGAATTGTTTATTTAATCGGAGAATTATTTAATCGGAGAATTATGTAATCGGAGAATTTTTTTATTTAACCAAAGAATTGTTTATTTAAACGGAGAATTGTTTATTTAATCTCATAACTTAACACACCGTCAGAGCCTGAGAACAGGTAACAATAACGCATATCTGTATAAGTCCTCCAAAGTCCTACCCATATATAAGTCCTGCCAAAGAATCAATTTCAGAATCGACAATTAACCCAATCAAAAGCCCCAAATGGAGGACCATTAGGTACTTGATGTAAACGCCTGTCATTTCACAAACAGTCCTCAAGGGAAAACAACTTGTAAAACAGCCTACTTAAAGGTAATTACTCTAAACAGACAACCCAAATGTAACGACTGCAAGGTAACGAATAGCATAGGTACATAATCTGCTAACAGTTCCAACCATCTATAGAATAGAGTAACAGAGCAATAGGTAAGTAGTACTGAGTACTGTGACCAGCGTACTTAAAAGTACTGAGTATCACAAGTATATCTGTAGACAGTCCATACCATTTGTAAAAACAGGTAGGAACCATAAGTAGTCTAATCAAAAGCACTGAGTAGCATACATAAATAAATGGCAGTTCTCAATGGAAAATCACCTACTCAAAGGTACTGAGTAGTAGGCAAAGTACCGTAAGTAGCCTACTCATAGGACTGAGTAGTAGGCAAAGTACCGTAAGTGGCCTACTCAAAGGTACTGAGTAGTAGGCAAAGTACCGTAAGTAGCCTACTCATAGGACTGAGTAGTAGGCAAAGTACCGTAAGTAGCCTACTCATAGGACTGAGTAGTAGGCAAAGTACCGTAAGTAGCCTACTCAAAGGTACAGAGTAGTAGGCAAAGTACCGTAAGTAGCCTACTCAAAGGTACTGAGTAGTAGGCAAAGTACCGTAAGTGGCCTACTCAAAGGTACTGAGTAGTAGGCAAAGTACCGTAAGTAGCCTACTCATAGGACTGAGTAGTAGGCAAAGTACCGTAAGTAGACTACTCAAAGGTACTGAGTAGTAAGCAAAGTACCGTAAGTAGACTACTCAAAGGTACTGAGTAGTAGGCAAAGTACCGTAAGTAGACTACTCAAAGGTACTGAGTAGTAAGCAAAGTACCGTAAGTAGTCTACTCATAGGACTGAGTAGTAGGCAAAGTACCATAAGTAGCCCACTCAAAAGCAATGAGTCCCATACAAATATATCTATGGAGTCCCTACCGGCGAATCAGTCGTTGATTGATTTCGTTTCGTAGTCTCATCGTCTAATTCCAAGTTGACAGAACATGTCCAACTCGTCTCATCTGAGCACGACCGTCGGTCGGTCGGTCGGTCGGTGGACCAACGGTGGCCGGTGACCGACTCCCCAATAAAACGATTCCTCCACTCGCCGTGATCGAGCAACGACGACTAGAAAGTCTCTCTACTGACGACGATGCCTTTCACCAACACCACCCGCAAACAACGCTGATGGATTGAGCGATCAGACATACATACAGCCGTCCGTCCGTCCATCCATCTATACCCGTTTATCCATTCGTCGTGTGATGCGATCGGGAGGCAGGGAGCGAGTAGGCACGTGCAGCAGCTACGGAGGCAGAGACTGGGTCTGTTCGTTCGCTGACGATCGAATCGACGCTGTATCTCTTCCCCATCATCTACGCTAGTCTGTATGTCTGTTTCTCTCTGTCTTTCTCTCTGTCTCTGTCTCTGTCTCTCCGTCTGACTCTCTCTTCTCTGTCACTCTCTGTCAACCTCTTGTATGTCTCTGTCTGTTTGTCTATCTGCCTATCTCTCCTTGTCTCTTTAGTTATCTGTCTTTGTTTGTCTCTGACTCTCTCGCTGTCTCTGCCCGTCTGTCACGATCTCTGTCTGCCTATCTGTGTCTCTATCTCTGTCTGTGTCTCTTTCTCTCTTTATAATTTCGCTGATGAGCACCGTACAATTAGAGACTCGAGCGGTGCTGAAGAAAGGCGCGTTTGCGCAGCAGTCATGTATGTTGGGGCGAAGCGAATGAAAACCGAGTCCGTTCAGTCGCCTTTGACGAAAGAAGCCAAATCCTGCGACCTGATTAGACCGAATTTCCAACCCATTACAATTCGAAGAATTAATTGCACCGGTATCTTTTTTTGCCCGAAGGAGTTTTTGAAACATGTCACGACAGCGATTCTATTCAGTTCGTGCTCTATACAGGATGTCATTCGATCAGTCCAGTCCAGTTACTGCTGGTCAGTCTATCAGTCCAGTTGCTCTTGGTCAGTCGATTGACGGGTCCAGTTATTCCAGTTACTCTTGGTCAGTCGATTAGTCCAATTCAGTTACTCTTGTCATTGAATTGAGCAGTGAAAAAGATGAAAATTAAGTTGTGTGATTTTTCTTTATACAGTGATCCTTACAATTAATTTTAGCTGAAACGTGTAAAATGCAAAACCATTGCTAAGCAGAAATGCAAAAAACAGTTTTACCAACGTATATAAATATATAAATTTCAGCAATACATACATTGCCAGAAATAATTTTTCATACAGCTATAAATCTTTTCTGAAACAATTTACAAAAATTTACCTTTGATGAACCAAATATAACATAAATGTGAAACTTTAAATTTCTACTACGCTTACCAATGTGCTTCAAAAAAGTTGAATACTCAATTTATTGAAATGCCTCAAAATTTCCACTTAGCCTGAAAACTGCAACCGAAAAGCTTAGAATTTCTACTTTACATGGAAAACTTTGAAGTTCCACTGTTTTCCAGAAGCTTAGAATTCCCATGGATACTTTACTCAGAAACCTTTGAAATTCTATCCTCATAAAAGCTTAAAATTGCTGAACATTTTCCTCATAATGTTACATATAAAACGGTTTAGCCTTAATAATTGCAGAACTGTTTGATAAGTTATCCACGTTTCATTAGAATATTACCAAAGTAAATGCATCCAACGTTTGCATTCTGCGATTTCGCCATTCCTACTAGCAACATCCAGTGTTTAACTTCAACGTATGACTGAAACGCCGCTGACATCGATTTTCCTTACCTTCGAATACCGTTTCGTTGAGAATTCCTTCCTGCAGCTCTGACCACCACCAAGTCCTCTTATCAGACAGAAAGAAATTTCTCATTCCTAGATAACACTGGAAGGCTATAAATAAAAAAACTTCTGACGAAAACTCCAAATACCGAACCCGACACTATCTAACCATCCATTTCCGCCAATTTTTTTATCGGATGCAAGTTGCCAGGCGCGATACAAGTATCTGCTTTTAGGCAAACATACTTCACGGCAAGAAATCTTTTGCAACTTTAGATTTATCAACTTCAGACTATTCCGACTAAAATCTAGACCCAAAGTTTATCCACCAGCTGATTTAAATCAAAGTTTCAATCTTTATTCCACCCGAAACAGACTAAAGCCTCCAAAATTTCGATGTCTGTTTTGTGTCAAAGCTCCATGGACCCACGCGATTGAATTCTGCCCAGCCATTAGCGCCAACTTTGAAGTGAACACTTATTACAAATAAACCCAATTAATTTACAGTTCTGTTCTTTCAGATCATTTATTTAGCGCCCGTTCAAGAGTCTACTCGCGCAAGCAGATATCCACGTGTAAGTAAGTCACCGACCCAAATGATTTCTGACAAGTCTTTTGCGAATGCTGTTAAGCAGAAATGACTGAGTCAAGTAAAGTAACTGAGGCAATTAATTCTGATCACCTCTGATGAAGTTCCTGAAGTAGCGCTACATAAATGTGTAGTAACAATTATGATACATGTATTTGAATGTACGAATGTATATGTTTACATGCATACATACATAAATAAGTAATTATATACATACAAAAATACATACATACATAAATGCATACATATATAAATACATACATACATAAATACATACATACCACATACATATATAGTTATATAAGCACATACTTACACACATACATGCAGACATAGACGCATGCATGGGTACATACATTAACACATACATACATACATACACATACATACATACATACATACATACATACATGCATACATACGTACAAACATACATGCACACAAGCACACACATACACATATACACACAAACATACACACACACAAACATGCACACACATACATACATACAAACATACATACACATACATACATACATACACATACACACACATACACACACATACACACATACACATACATACACATACATACATACATACATGCATACACACATACATACATACATACACAAGTATATGCATGCAACGTCTTAAAATAAACATTAGTACAGTAAATAAAACTGCTTCATCATCCAGACATGTGAAATACAAAACACATAAACCAGAAGAACCGTCGAGGAACCGTCGAGCCCACCAGCATCAGCACCGAAACCCATCATCCAACACAAAGATCAAAGGACAAACCGATCGTCAACTTAATCACGTCCTCAATTCACTCGTTTACATCACAACCGACGTCACTTCCTCGCCAAACACATTAATATTCGCCGGGCAATAAAACTCGTCACTGAAACTGCCAAATTATTATTTTTCGCCTAAATTAGGCCGAATTGCTGACAGCTACACATTTCCGCACGTAGCGAGCCCGGCGATTTCTGAAATAATAACAATCATTATTGGAAGGCAAACATCGCGCAGCAATAAAGTATAACGGACGCTTCCCGATTATGCGTTCAACGTTCCTAAGGAATTACGAGCACGTGCTATCTCTGGATCTCTCCCGCTTAGGCCAGCGCGCATGCGTCGTCCGCATGCATGCCGGTGTAGTACGGGATCGGTTCCGGAGCGAAAGCAGTTCCGAGAAATATTGATTGGTTCACGTGACCGATGACGTCACGCAACAGTTTGTTGCCACTTCGTTGGTCAAATGAATGCTGTGTCGTAATTACGACTGCATAAGTACGGACTGCTTGGGTGAATGATTGGGTGAATATTTTTCGATCTTCTGAAATATTGTTTTGCAATAAATTTTGCTATCAAGACAACAGAATACGTTTAAATTAGCTTCACTACGTCGTAGCTTCGCAACAATAGTGGACGCAGTCGGAACCGTTTTCGCCCCAGAACCGATTTCGCACTACACCTGCACAGTGCGACTACAACCCTTGCTAGCGGACATCGAGTCAAGGGAAGTACCCGGCGCCTATAGTGGCGGCGAAATGGTTCGAAAGATGATGGGGAATACTGTAGAAAATGGAAGCTTATATATCATTTTTCGGTGTCGCATGTGCGCTTTAAGTAAGCAATCTTCAGTAGTATGAGATAAACTCCCACTCTTTACAAAGACCAAAGCATACAACAAGAAAGACGCACAGAGAGAGCAAAAGGAACAATCTAACGATGCAGTATAACAGCTCAAACATCAAACTTTAACTAAAAGCTCAAGTGAACATTAAAAAGCACTCATAGTCGATCAACCATACGTTCTAGAATATTCAACAATTCTTACAGTTGCAGTCGCTGAATAAGGAACGATTTATGTAGCACCAAATGAAAGAACTGCAAATCAAATGTGTGTCCCTTTCCGCGTGGATCGAATTTATCATCCCTTAACTGGTTTTAGGCCCTAAATGCCATTAAGATTAAAGCCGGTAACACAATCACATTATAATCTAGTCAGTATTACAGGGACAAATAAAATCTCAATGGTGGGGGACAAATCTCCTCTGCCTCCCCGGGATCCCGCCTCTGCCAGTACCAAAGGCCTAGATTCACGCAAAATCCGGGCGATTTTATCTACAGCTCGTCCGAGCGCGTATGCTCGAACCCTGGAGAAGACCGGTTCATCAAAGGCGAAGCTGATAAACGGCTGCAAGCAAGCGCTGATAATATTTCACAATATTTCGCACTGACTTGTGCGCATGGCAGAGGCCGCGGATATATTGAGCACCGAGGCGATTGGCGAAGTTCTGGTTCCCTTTCGACAAAAATGATTTACCATCTAAGCTGATTCGTGGTAAATCATGACGTGCCGTAAATCCTCCATTAACCTATGCCGTAAATTTATTTTAAATTACGATCGACGGGAGATCTGTGATGCCTGGAATCAGCAAATCACCGATAAATGATGACGTTTAGATAATACATTTGTAGAAATTGCTGGGGAAGGAAAACATCGTTTTAGGACGAAATGAAAAGCAGAAACGTTTCAAAACGGGTACTGATACGAGAAAGAAACAAGTTATAAGTAGCGTAACTCTTCACTGGCCTTGGAAGGAACTGAGTCATTGGCCTCGGAAGGGACTGCATCACTGGCTTCGGAAGGGATTGCGTCACTGGCTTTGGAATCGACGGCGTCATTGGCCTTGGATAGGAATGCGTCATTGGCCTTGGATGGGATGCGTCACTGGCCTGGGAGAGGATTGCGTCATTGGCCTGGAAATGGACTGCGTCATTGACCTAGAAAGGAATTGCGTCACTGGCCTGGAAAGGGACTGCGTCATTGGCCTGGGAGAGGATTGCGTCATTGGCCTGGAAAGGGACTGCGTCATTGGCCTGGGAGAGGATTGCGTCATTGGCCTGGAAAGGGACTGCGTCATTGGCCTGGAAATAGACTGCGTCATTGGCCTAGAAAGGAATTGCGTCACTGGCCTGGAAAGGGACTGCGTCATTGGCCTGGAAATGGACTGCGTCATTGGCCTAGAAAGGAATTGCGTCACTGGCCTGGAAAGGGACTGCGTCACGGGCCTTGTGCTCCTACATCACTCAGGCAAATGGCAAAGAAACAAAGCTAACCTAACATCGAATAACAACGATTAAAAAACACTAGAGCTTACTTGGTCGGCGTTGTCATCCGTACCAGTACCTTCGCCGGCGACGTGTCTCAGCCAGGTTTCCCAGACGAGCCAGGTCAGTACAAGGAACACCCACACAAGTAGCAGGCACCCCTCAATCATCACCTCTAACAGCCCCACCGCCGCGGCCTCCACCAACGACTCCGACCCGAAACCAGATCATAATAATCGAATCATTGTCTTCGCAGCAACAATCGGATATTCTAACGACTCGTGACGCTGCTATCGTCCCGCCATCTTTATTAAATCAACGCTCCTCCTCCTCCTCCTCCTTCTGCTCCGATCAAGTTTCTGCTTTGTCCCGCAGCCAAGAGATGGCGCTGTGCGGGGAAATCCCCTCGGAGAATTAAATCGTCACGCAGAGCCAGCGGAAACGCCGCACACCATCTGTTCAACCCCTGGATCGAATTTCGTGCGGATATTGGTGCCCTCAGCTCAGATCGGCTGACTTGATGTCACACCTGAAACAGACACCATCACATCACAAGATTATCAAATCAAATCTAATCTAATCGGATAACTCCTCCTTTCAAATCAAATCAAATCTAATCGGAGAACTCCTCCTCCTTCTTATCATCCTTATCTTCTCCTTCTCCTCTTCTTCTCCCTCCTCCTTCTTCTCCCTCCTACTCCTTCTTCTTCCTTCTTCTTTCTCCTCCTTCTCCTCCTCCTCTTTCTTCTCCTTTTCCTTTTCCTCCTCCTGCTCCTCCTGTTCCTACTCCTGCTCCTCCTTCTTCTTCTTCCTCCTCCTTCTTCTCCTAATCTTTCTCCTCCTCTTTTTCCTCCTTTTCCTTTTCCTCCTCCTGCTCCTCCTCCCTTCTTCTTCTCCTCCTCTTTCTCTTCCTCTTTTTCCACCCCTTTCTCCTCCTTTTCCTTTTCCTCCTGCTGCTGCTGCTCCTCCTCCTCCTTCTTCTTCTCCGTCTTCTTCATGCCAAGACTAAGAATCGAATCAGCCGAATCAAGAGAAGTGTCTCATCTTAACTCTGAAAGCGCCGTCCAGAAGGAACCGTGGCGCCAGCCAATGCATCTGGTCGTAATAAACCGAAAACAGGGCACAGCAAAAAGACGTTTAAAATTGTAGCTGAGCTCGGTTTCGTACATCATTCATAACACTTGCCCAACGGACTCCACACCCCAGAAAACAGATCTCACTTAAAAGGTTCTCATAAAATTAGCGTTTAATCAAAACAGACACTACGGTACCGTATTTGCCCAATTCTAATATTTACGCAGCACCAATATTTAAGACATATATGCTATACGGTCGTCTCTACGATAGCTTACGGTCGTCTCTACGGCGCATGCGTGGTCTGTATATAATCCAACGATTGCTCGTTCGAGTCTCCTCAGCTGACTATGTGTAACGACCCTGGACAAGCTGTTCGCACACACTTGTATCCGTCACGAAGGAGTATAATTTGGTACCAGTATAAGCGGGGAAGTAAACGATAAATCCTTCGATACACTGGTCCCGTGTCTATAGGACCTTTGGATTCGTCCATTGCCGGAGTGGGGTGACGCTATATTGATCGTGACTGCGGTGGTGGCTAGATGTAAATGGTCGTTTTTATATAGCACCATATGGATTCGATCCTGCTCGTTTTTCAGTGAATTTATCGGGTGAGATCCTTCACCACCGCTGCCCATTAAGGTTCCCGTGTACGGACCGTGCTAGCCCGAGATTCAAATCTCTGAAATATAACCAAGACCAGGTCGCCGCCAACGACCCTAAAATAGTCCCACCGAATCAGTTTATGTCCGTTTCTTCACAACAAGTGAATACTTCCCATCTGAATAGCGCCTAACTTTGTACCTGGGGCTGTATCGTAAAATGTTCGAATATACTGGCATGGTCTTTTGAAAGGTTTCTAAAGACGCTATATAAATGTTCCAGTACATGCATACACGGTCCAGTGAGCAGCCGTGGTTCGGTGAAACCAAATGTAATCCGAATATTATATGATTCCGGCCAACGGCGCTACATAAAGTCCATTGAAGAGCATCTGGTCGACGTCCCAGAAGAGATTACGCCCGATGAAGACCTGCTTCTTATCGCAGGAAATATAATAGAGGCAGAGACCTCTGCAGCAGCAGCAGCAGCAACCAAGCGCTCACCCAGAGATGGATGGAGAATGGCCTCAGCGCAACAAGTGGGTTAACTGCTTAACAGACCGGTGTTGCGATGTAGAAATTAATGTCTAGAATCTACAGACACTAATGTGGACTCTCAATCTGGCTATAAAACACACATACTACGGCCTACATATTATTTGTGCATTTATTAAGCGCCATTATCCAATGAATAAGCATCAATCGATGGCGCTGAGCAATTGCGAAGGACTTGCTCAAGGTCCCTACAAACCAACCGTATCAGAGGAGGCAAAAATCCGTACAGGCCGAGCGCTCTAACCAATCGGCCACCGTGCCCCACGCACACACATACATACATAATACATACATACATGCATACATATACACACATATATCCATACATACGTACATACAAACACACACATACATACATACACGTGCATACCCGCATCCATACATGCATGCATGCATACATAAATACATACATACGCGTGCAATAAGTAATTAAATTAGCAACGCATTTGTTAAGATGCCATATGTCCATCATCAGAGTGAGGAATCGTAGTCAATGCAAGGTACATATACATACATAATACGTATTTACCCAATACACAGATAAATTCATACACTAGACGCGCCAAACTATACAGCATCTTCAACAAATAAATGTCTGAAACCAGCAGACACCAATGCAACTAAGCTCTTGGTCAGCCAGACATTTCCTCTGTGGTGCATCAAAATTTTACCTTTGTATGGGTGCAACTGGCATCCGATTAACTTCCAAGAGACAGTATCACGGAAAAGGGGCCCCGTCACTGGGTCAAGGGTCTTCAAAATGGCGAAATCGCTCACGCCTCTCACAAGCTCTGCATCGACCTCAGTAAGACGTCATTAAAAATCTCACAGTGATTAGATAAAATATGTCTGTGAGCCATGAGTGTCTGTGGCTATCAGACATTATTTCTACAATTATAGTCAACATAGATAGATTTGATTTCAGAAGAAATCTGAACTGCAAGCGATGATGATGATGATGACGACGACGATGATGACGATGGGCTGATAATTACAATCATGACAATGATTATGATGATGATGATGATGACGACAACGAAGACGACTGATGAATACGATGGTTATGATACTGATGATGATAACGATGATGCAGACCAGCTGCTGCACCTGTGCATGATGCGACGACAGCCGGAGGCAATCGGAGGCAACGGTGAAGCCTTTGTTAGTCAGGTAGACTAATCAATAGCAGGAAGCGGTGACTCACCTGGTCTGGCCATAGTGGGTGGCCTTCAAAAACATACACTTAATAACACGCAAAAGGAAACCTCAAGAAGAAGCCACAAGGTAAGATAAGGCAAAGTAAGGCAAGGAAAAGCCAGACAAGACAAGGCAACGTATGGCAATATAAGGCAAGACAAGGAAAGCCAAGACAATGCAAGGTAAGATAAGGCAATGTAAGGCAGGTGAAATCATGACAAGGCAAGACAATGTAAGGCAATATAAGGCAAGACACGGAAGGCAAAACAAGGCAAAACAAGGCAAGACAAGGCAAAACAAGGCAAGACAAGGCAATGTAAGGCAAGAAACGGCAAGACAAGGCAAGACAAGGCGATGTAAGGCAAGACACAGCAAGGCAAGACAAGGCAAGACAAGGCAATATAAGGCAAGACACGGCAAGACACGGCAAGACAAGGCAAGACAAGGCAAGACAAGGCAATGTAAGGCAAGACACGGGGCAAGACACGACAATGTAAGGCAATATAAGGCAAGACACGGCAAGGCAAGGCAAGACAAGGCAAGACAAGGCAATATAAGGCAAGACACGGCAAGACACGGCAAGACAAGGCAAGACAAGGCAATGTAAGGCAAGACACGGGGCAAGACACGACAATGTAAGGCAATATAAGGCAAGACACGACAAGACAAGGCAAGACAAGGCAAGACAAGGCAATGTAAGGCAAGACACGGCAAGACAAGGCAATGTAAGGCAAGACACGGCAAGACACGGCAAGACAAGGCAAAACAAGACGATGTAAGGCAATATAAGGCAAGACACGGCAAGACAAGACAATGTAATGTAAACTAAGACAATGCAAAGCAAGGCAAGACAAAGTACAACTCAATTTCAAAGAACCATTCATTGATGCATTCTAGTCAGCTATAGTGGCGCTACAGAAGTTTATAATCGACGACGATAGAAGATAATTACTAACACTTTACAGAATAATAAAACAGAAAACAGACACAATTGCCCTAATGACCCTCAGGTGGCGAGTGATTTATCAGACACTCAATACTTTTAGCTCGAAGTAACGGTCTCTCTAACCAGACAAATCTGAAGCACATTAATCAGACAAGCGCCTCTGATGATTTTATTCTTGAAGTGGCGCTTTATAAATGTCAGATTACAATTACTAGGTCGATATCAACGGCACTTACGGCCACAAGATGTCGCTAAACACTAGCAACTATTACTAAAAGCTTGCTAATAATAAACAACGTCCCGAACCAATGAACCATCTGCTTCTATCCCTCGTCTCCTGTAATAACTGGTCGAACGATAATTCAGTCCACGACTTGATGTTGTCTATCCATGCCATCTTGGGTCTTCCCCGAGCTCAGGATCCAGGAACTGAGCCTTCGATAATCTCTTTCTCTAAACAGTCTCCATTATTTCGCAGCACATGCTCCAAGTTCCAAGGAGTTTATTGGGTTTAAGGAGGCACTCGTACCGAAGATGAAGACTCAGTTGAACAATGCGATCTACGCAAATTTCACTTTATCCGGATTCAACTCCGGGTCTGTGGATAAAAAGCCGACCACTGTGCCACTTCAGACAATCGAATGTAACAAAAAACTGGTGAACCTTACCACCCACGCCCGGGAGGGGACGAGGTGGTAGCAAACGAAGGCAGGAAACGCCAGATGTGGTCTGGATAGTTTTCGACTCGAGCCACACCCTGACAGCAAGACAAGCTGCCTACTTCTACGTCACGTCCCTTCCGAGGAAGGCTCGGCCACGGCATCGGATTGCACCGACCGACGGCTCTGCGTGTAAACTGTCCCGGATTCGGTTTTGACCCACGGGCCTTAAATAGCAAGGATTGCTTACATACGTACACAAAGAGACACACACACGGACACATACAGAGACATAGACTTACACAAACATGCATATATACATGCATTCATGCATGTAACTGATTATTTGTGTAGCGCCTTTTAGGAAGCTCACAAGGGCGCCAGACATGGCTAAATATACGCACAGACACACATACACACAGACCTAGACATACACTTACACAGACATACATACATACATGCGTGCATGTATGTAACTGATTATTTGTATAGCGCCTTTTAAGAACCGCACAAGACATGGCAAAACATAAGCACAGACATACAAAGACGCAGACACACATACACACAGACCTAGACACACAAAGACATACATACACACGGAGACACCCACCCACCCATGGAGGCCTAAGTTTGCCAGCCTCTTCAGGCACATTCAGCCGAAAAGTATGTGCAAATAAAAGCCCGGACATGCCATCCGTTGGACGTCAGAGCATCTCCGTGGTACTGAGGCAGGAGACTAACTGCTCATGCCTAATGGAAAAGTCCAATGTGGGTTCAATTTACGGTGCCACACCTGGAAAATGGCTCCTAGCAGCTTTCACTCCCGTGGCGCACTTAGCTAGTTCTCATGCTTAAAGATTGAAGAACAGCGACCATCGACTGATGCCTCAGGCATTATTATAGCGGCGCTATAGAAGTCTTCAGATTACATTAGATTAGATTAGAATAGATTAGAACAAATAAATCAACAGTGCATACTAACAATTATAACACTCCAACTGCTACTGCTGCCCCTACAACAACAACAACAACAACTACTACTACTACAAGAACTACTACTACTATTACTACTACTACTATTAATAGGAGTAGTAGTAGTAACAATAATAATGATAACAATATGATGATGATGATGATGACGACGACGATGATGATGACGACGACGACGATTATGATGACGATCATGATGATGATTATGATGATCATGATAACAACAACAACAATAATAAATATCTTCTTCTAGCCATTTTACAAGTCTGCCTGCTTTACATTAAACTCCATCCAACAAGTCAACCACCACAACCAGCAGATGCACCAACACAAGCTGCAGCAGCAGCAGCAGCAGCAGCAACGTAAGCATCAGCATCAGCAACGTAAGCATCAGCATCAGCAACCGTAATTCGGGCACTATGTCATTTGGCATTCCGACGACCATTTACGACGACGCCCAGCCTAAAGCTGTTGACCAAGTATTCGGAACATGTAAGAGTACACACCTCCAATTTCCTCCGCCTTCTCCTCCTGCCGCAGCAGCCGAACAGACGCAGCCGAGATGCCGTCGTGCAAATGACAGGTGATATTAGCCACGAAACAGCATCTCGCTCACTCGCCCGTTGAATCGTTTTCTCCAGAAACAGTGAGATAGAGTGAGACAGACAGAGAGAGACAGAGAGACAGAGACAAAGAGACCTACAAAGCGCGAGAGAGAGTGCGTGAGTGCGTGAGTGAGTGAGTGAGACACAGAGAGACACAGACAGAGATATAGAGAAAGGAGAAAGAGAGATAAAGAGCAAGAAGATCAGAGAGAGAAGAGGAAGAGAGAGAGAGAGAGGGAGGGAGAGAGAGAGGAAGAGGAAGAGAGAGACAGAGAAAGAGATACAGAGAGAAAGAAAAAGAGAGACAGAAAGAGAACGAGAGAGATAGAAACAGAGAAAGATAGAAAGAGAAAGAGAAATAGAGAAACAGAAGAGTGATACAGAATGAGTGAGAGAAGCAGACTGCTACCGAGTAAGAAAGCGACATAAAGAGACACAAAGACACCGACACACACAGCGGGTCAAAGAGCGAAGCATATTGAGCGACAGACAGATGTGACACAGACAGAAAAAGACCGAGTGAGACAGATACACGGACCACAAAAAAGACAGAGACACAGCGACTGCAACAGAGCCTGAGATAAACAGACAAGCCACAGAACCACGTAGCCCTGCGGTAACAGGCAGACAAAGCATGAACAAAACAGACAGAGAGCGACAAGCAGATACAAAGGCAGATACCCAGCGACAGAGTCACAGACAGATCAAGGCCCAACCAATCATCAGGTGCGTCAAACAAGGACCTGCCTTGATTCGTCCAGGTAATAGCAAAAACATAATGACATAACTGACTGACTGACTGACGTCGTTGGCCTTGGAAGGAAATGACCGACCGACCGACCGACCGACCGACCGACCGACCGACCGACCGACCGACCGACCGACCGACCGACCGACCGACCGACCGACCGACCGACCGACCGACGACTGACTGGTGGTTAGATTGCGAATACATTATCAATTTATCACACAAAGGAAAAAGCCGCCATTGCTAACATACGCACAAACCACGACGTTACGGAGGCTGGCAACCTCCATCTTTATCCACCCTTTCACTCTAATTGCTCACCTGTCTCCTTGCTAGCTCAAGCTTAAACCATGAACTGCAGATAACTCCGCCACTAGGGTAGTGCCAGTCCCAAGCCTGGATGAAGGAGGAGGGCGACGTCATCGGCCATCGATGCCATAAGATGTCGTTAAACATTGGAACTACTGCTATAAACTGCAGATAAGACAAAAGCGTCAGAAGCAGAAACATCTCCAGCTGACTTGATTCTTTAGGCAATAGTTTCAGACAATAGAACAGAAACAAAGTCTGATTGATAGTTGTTTTTCAGTGCTTATGCGAGGCATTCAAAGTCGCTATATGAATGTTCACACACATCATAAGCGTAATCGTAAACTCGAAATTTCTAAAGCGCTACTTAAAAGCTAAGCGCAGGGCACCAGCCGATTCGCGAGCGCTGCGTCAAGTCAGTGGGGTTGTCCAGAGATGCTATGCCAAGGACCAAGTATGGTTGCCAGAAGTCCAGAGACAGAAGGGGAGAGGAGTTGTAAGGGTAGGTTGTGTTTACATCTCCATACCAGCTCAGCACACACAAAACAAACCTATACCGTGTATTTTAGCGAAATAAAATACAAAAGTGGGCAATCTGTATGCTCAAAATCTCCGAATATCGGCAAAAGTAAATAGTATTAAGAGCAAGGAAATACTTACACGGAATTCCGAGTGACTCAACTATTTATCAAGGCTCCTCCACTCTTATACGTCCAAGCATCTCATGCATCTGCAGGGAGGATCTGCAGGGAGGGTGAGCGAAGCCGAGGGCTTGGATATCTCTCTCTACCTCCTGCAACTACTGAGCTACTACTACTAGAAGCTCCATATGCGCCACGTCCGTTAATATGCACCGATAGTCATGGTTAACAGCTATTTTTAGTCCGTCTCCGATAACATTCGGTTCAGCCCGTCGGAAATCTCCGTCTGTATCTTTGTATCTGTCTGTCTGTCTGTCTACCTTTTTGACTACCTGTTTGTCTATCTTTGTGCCTGTCTTCTTGTCCTTGTGTCTGTCTGCCTGTCTATCTTTGCATCTATCTGTCTGTCTGTCTGTCTGCCTTTGTGACTACCTGTTTGTCTATCTTTGTGCCTGTCTTCTTGCCCTTGTGTCTGTCTGCCTGTCTATCTTTGCATCTGTCTGTCTGTCTGTCTACTTTTGTGACTGTTTGTCTGCCTTCATGTCTGTTTGTCTGTTTCTCTCAGTGTTTGTCTCTGTCGCTGGGTATCTGTCTATTTGTCTTTGTGTCTGTCTGCTAGTTTTTGGGTATGTGTATTTGCTTCTTTATTTGTGTCTGTATGTCTTTTTATCTATCTTTGTGTATGCCTTACTGTTTCTCTATAAATGTGTGTCAGTCTCTGCCTAGTCTCTCATTCTGAATCTCTTCTCGTCCTCTGTCTGTCTGTGTCTGCCTGCCTGCCTGTCTGTCTGTCTCTCTGTATGTATGTCTGCCTGTCTTGTGGGCTGACCTAAATACTGACCTGACTGCGGCTTGGCTTTGGTGCGCCATCGATTGATGCCTTGCGCATTAGATACCGGCGCATTACAAGTTGCTAATTATAATTATTAATGATTATTGTTATTCTGTGTCTGCCTGTCTATAAATCTCCCCATTTTCCGGTATACGCTCATAACAATAGCAGCTGTAGTAATAATCTGCAAAAAACCACCAACCAGTGAGAACAGAACACAGCTTGTTCTTGTTATCCCGGAATGAGCGACTCGACATTTGCCTGGAAATAATAATTCCTAGTCATTTGCCGGGTGGATGAGAAGCGACCTCACCAGACAAAGTTCAGCGGACCACCTGTTGCGCGTACCACTGCACACTGGCCACGTTGAGATGACGGAATATACCTGTAATGTAACGGAACATAACAAACGAGGCGCTAAAAAAGCTGGGGAATCTAGGCAGACACAACAGACAGACAGACAGACAGCCAGACAGACAGACAGCCAGACAGACAGACAAGATCCCATACACAGATCTACACTGTGTCCGGAAAAATTCCAAGGCTCTAAAATATGAATGAAAAAACTATAGTATATAATAATCAATTTAAAAATTTAAAAACCTTTTTGATCCGTACATAATTACCAACAAAATTCTTTGCAATTTATTAACGGCCCCCGTTTAAAATTACGTCACAGTGACGTATTTGAATTTTATATTTTGTAAAGAAAGTTGCTAGAAAAATGGCGTTCAGCGAGGAAGACAGTTAGTCAGTGGCGTGTACGTCTCGAAGCTTGCGTTGAAGCCAATGGCGGACATTTTGAACATAAATTATAGTTCAATAATATTTCAGAATTAAACTGTTTTTGGAATTTTAAAAATCGATTAATGTTTACTAACTATTTTCATATTTACCGTAAAGCCTTGGAATTTTTCCGGACACAGTGTATGAGAGCTACAACAAGAGGGCGACGGAGAAAATGGATTGGTCACATACTGAGAAGGGACCCTCTCTAGAGAACAGTCACTGAGGGCAGAATAGAGGGAAGTAAAACAAGAGGAAGACCCAGACAGATGCTGCTGGACTGGATGATGACGGACGGATACAGCAGGCTGAAAGAGGAAGCTCAGCACCGAGAGGAGTGGCGTCATCGGACGTTTGAACCTGCCTGAGGGCAGAGAACCCGAAGAAGAGAAAGCAATGCAACTAAACACAGAGTGTCACACGCGCCCAGAACCTCGCTATATTGGGTGTCTCCGTGTATGCCTACAAACGCGCTTAGTCTCTATTCCAACAACTGTGGGTTCGAACCTGCTGAACCGACTCCACTGTTAACAATCCAGGACAAGTTGTTTGGCTGGGACTTAATTGTGTTAGTAACAGACCGTTCCTCTTCCCTTGTTTCCCGCTCCCCTAAGAAGGTTCCCCTGGGACATGAAACACGAGAAGAGGCACAATCTGCCCGAATTTCTCCTCTGAACTATTCGTCTCAAACGGTCTCGTTGTTACCGGTGCTGACGGTTATCAGTCTGTCCTCCCAGATGACCTAACCTTCCTTTGTTATTCTTTGCTTCCATTCTTTTAAAAACAATGTCTGATGGCACAGAGACTATTTGGCAATTGAGACAACCACAGTTCCCTGCAGTCAGACACGTCTAATTAAAAAGAAATGCCAAACTAATTGCGTGGCTGTACATGGAACAATTGTTGTAACTTAACTATTTGCTTATGACAGTATTCAGTAGACATTTCTTTGGAGAGTGTACTTTTATCAGCAATTCTGCAATAGTAAACATCATCTGACAATATTATAATGTTATTATTTAATAGAAGTTTTATCTGAATTTCTGGATCAACTAATACAACTGAACTTTATATGAAATTAAATGAAAAAATTAACATAATCATGCAAAGGCAGGATCATTGATTAGAATAGAGTACCATAATTAGCTATCAGACTACATTCTACGTGGTACATAGTGCCGTAATTAGCTACATTCTACGCAGTACATAGTACCGTAATTAGCTAGCTACCTACTCACATTCTATCTAGTACATAGTATCGTAATTGGCTACATTCTACCTACTACACAGTACCCTAATTAGCTACCTACCTACACTCTACCTACATTCTGTTGTCCGTTTTACAGTAACCAAATCCTGTGCCGATATTCCGGCAGAAGTTCCTAATTCGGTGTCATTTGATTTTTGCATAAATTTCTAAAACGAACGCGTTCAATCTCATTTCAAACTTTCCACAAGCGTCAGCAAACTAAGCCACACCCTAGCTGCTACCGACGAACGTATTCAACAAAACTCTTCCCTTTCCGGAATGTATCTTTTGAAATTTCATGAACGCACCCGGAATCGAATGGCTTATTGAAAAACGCAAGGCAGCTGCTGCCCAGAGCAAACAATTCGACGTGATAAAAGGTAAATCTGCACTTGGGCAAAAACATGGAAACACTCTCAAATTCAAACCCGAGCGGTACAGACAAAGACGCACTCTCCAGCTTTTGGAAAAGGATTCTCGAGAGATCCATCCGTCATTAGAAAAGCCGCAAAAATTCCTCAAATCCCAAACATCAACTCTCTAATCGTCTTACTACTTCTCGCGCCTGCACCAGAACCAAAACAAAGCCGTCACCGGAGCAACTCCTATCGTATTTCCAACGCCGACAATTTCCGCTAACACGCCGCGGAAAACGCCCGCAGTCCAAGGGCGTGTTCCACAACTGCTCCGGGCACGCTCGGAGTTCACCCGGACCAGACTGGGTTCTGATGTGGAAATAAGAGCAAGCAGAGCGAGAATTTGTGCGCCGGCTTGTTACTCTGTCTGAGGACAAGCAACCTCTTAGGCCTGAAGCCGTGTAAGGGCCAAAATATGACCAATGTGAAATTGCTTTTAATTAGGAAATATGTTTCGAACTTCCTGTAACTTTTTAAAAGCGCCACGAAGTGCCACCACTCTGGAATAGACTCCCCAGAACTGCGACAGTTATCTGACCCATCATGCAAACTGATCTATGCTCCACTGCTTGCAATTTCTGCATTGGCCTTTCACTCAAAACTGAAAACATTCCTTTTCAACAGATTCTATCCTGACTCCCATTCTTCCACCTCTCCCTCTTTCCGCTCCAATCCCAAACACTACCCACCGTAGCAGCCACAGTCTCTCTGCCTGACTTTTGGATCTTGATCTGGAACCGAACCCTTCTTGCCTATCGAGTTTTTTGACTGCACGCCCCATGACGTGTCTTTCGTCGGGCGCTGTAGAAATCTCGGAATTACGATTACGACACGATTACGAATTTGTGCCACGCTCTGCCATGTAAAGTAGTAGGCCTATCTCCCTTTAAACCGACCTACTGTGCACCATATTTCCTCTACAAACACACTCAGCACTTCCCACAACCTTCAAATACTTTTGAGATAAGCTAAGGTCGACGTCAACAGTTCCGGAATTCTCAAGACGTCGCAAAAAACACTGCATACTCCACAACTTTACTCTGTCTGCTCTTGAGCACGAAGCATGCTCCGAGTACGCTCCGATCATGCTTGGAGCAGTAGTGAAACAAGCCCAAATAACGCGCTGTGTCGTTCGACGCATAAATCTTCTTCGCCAAAGATACTTATAGTTCCTTTCGAGCAGTTCCCCGCCGATCCCCCGGACGACCTCGTCTTGGTCTTCATTAGCAGATCTATAAATGAATCGATAGCAGCTACTCAGGCATCTCACGTCTTCGCCTCCACCGCCACCTTCTCAGTGCTACCCAGTCAAGCGCATAACTCAGATATACACATTGATCATACCCGTCTCAGGAAGAACGCCATCATAGCACGGCCTCCTTCGAAATTCCATCCCGATCCAGAACCT
This sequence comes from Norana najaformis, assembly GCA_964023275.1. NCBI lineage: Eukaryota > Metazoa > Annelida > Clitellata > Crassiclitellata > Hormogastridae > Norana > Norana najaformis. The sequence goes on from OZ029919.1 coordinate 31,234,751, forward strand.
CCGGCGCCAGACCACGTCCCACGGCACCCGAAGAAATTGTTATTTAGCCACTCCTTGACTCGATCCCTGGTCCCCTGAGCCGACTAGAACCGGCGTTCTCGCTTTCTCGGTGTTTCGAATCGATGAAAGACGGTTTTAAAGAAATAGCCGCGCAAGCGTAACCAAACAAACGACGGCTGTGAAAATCGGCTGACAGCGGCTGAAGGCTCCATTAGCAGATCGCGAAGGAATGCCATTAACGTCGGTTAAACAGCCCCTATCAATCAGATTACATTATCGCTGCCACTCGCTGTTGAATAAATGACTGGCGCTATATAATGTAAGCACTTACGACTATGCACACGATTAATTTCTGATAACTGCACGTTAATGTGGCCAAACGTGTATGCTGCCTGGAAATACAGCACATTAACTGTGCCTGCAGAACAGACATTTCTGTGAAGCGGTTATAACAAGCCACACTGAATGAGTGGTGACAGGACACAGCCTGTGTTTGATTTTGAAAGTCCACGAAACCAAATTGTCTGACTATAATCCACACTGTACACATGCATCTGGACATTTGTATAGCACCATTCAAGAAAGGCGCTATACGAATTTCCAGAAAAATCTTATAACCGAATACAATACAATACAATGCAAGGCTATAAAATACAACTGTCATTTGATAACACCCTCTTTACAAAGTTCAGAAGTGCAGACTGAAGCCACGAAACAGGAAACACTAAGAACCATACACGGACCGTAAGAGATACGTTTCAGTTCAGAACCAACTATAGCCTCAATACTAAGAGACTGACTACACGTCACAGTCGGTAAGCCAGACAAATGTGTTCTCAATACATTAGTCACTAGACTGCTTTTACGAAGCATTTGTGCAGACGCCATGAAGCCCATTTAGTTGTCGAACGAACTTGACATCTGGTGTGAACTTCCGCCTCACTAAATAGTCCACTTTTCTCTGCAGATTCTTTGCAGTCAGGTGCCACTAGAAACCTACATCTTATGTGATTGATTACATCGTCAGAACCAATAACATCCTGTTTCCTTTCTGAAACAGCACAGGGACTCAGAACAGATTAGCAAATGCTGATAACGTTGAGGATGATGCATCGTGCAAAAATGTGCCAGCCATGTTAGTATGGGCCACATTGGTCCCGTAGCCCGGCCACCATATGTCACCAGTAATAGCCGGCTATACGACCAATCAAAGTTGCTGTCTCGGAATGCATTTCTTGCCCTTAACCTCTGAGATGGGGGTTAAAATCGCGGTGCGTCCTGTAAAATTAACAATTAGTTGTCAAGCCTTGCTACACATAAGAAAAAGTAGTCCAGCTGTTCAACAGCATTTGTCATGCCTGCACTTAAGCCAATTTACCCAGACACATGTCACACAATAGATACTTACTACATAACATAACAATCAGTGGCGGCTCCAGGATTGTTTTCAAAGGGGGAAGAGCATTCCCAGAGAGGCCCCACATTCTAGTAGTCCACCACGCACGGGTCTAGTTTAAGGGGCGCCGTAGCATATTGGAGAGAGCGCTCGGCTTGTAACGCGGAGAGTACGGGTTCGAGTCTCCTCCGAGACGGTTACTGTGTAGGGACCTTGAGCAAGTCCTTAACTCACAATTTCTCGGCGCCATCGATTGATGCTAAGTCATTAGATAGTGGCGCCTAATAAATGCAGAACTAATAATATAACTAAATCCGCCACTGAACTTAATATAACATAAACTAACACAACTTATTACATAACATATACCTATTACTTGTAAAACAAAGAACACCTCAGAATATACTTTCATGTGTACGTCTACACTACTACATATAGTCTTTTTACAACTGACGGATGTAAAGCATATCTTTTACAAAAACTTAGTAACTTTTTTTCCGCAAACGCTGACACCACAAAAAATGTGACGCTTATTTCGGCATGGAAGGCTGGATCATATTAGCCCATGAAGAACAACATCAACATTCACGCACGCACACACAAGCACAATGTTTATCAGCCTTTTCCAGAGTCACCTCAATTGGCCCCGGAAAAACCCCGGGGGAACTGGTGCAAACTACACGGTAGAGTGTCCGTCCTGGCACCAAACTAATGCAATTGCCCCCCTAGACAGACAGAGGAGACAATGGTTCATTCCGTGACTCCAAAAACAAGAAACAATCAAATAATACAACATGTGAATTGAAGGAGTCACATAGCAAAATATTTATGCCAGGATAAACACAAATAAGCTGATTTACACTCTCCTTAAAAATACAGTCAACATACATCAATAGAGATTAAACTCCAGAGGGCAGTAAAATTAATTAACAAATTAAGGATTACGTCTGCATCTATGTATAACAGTGTTTGTATAGTTAGCAATATTTTATCTGCACTGCACCTTTGCATTATTACACTTAAAACAGTAGCACAACACACTGATAATGTTGTCATCTGTAATGTAAATGTATGTTACAGAAATAAGTTAGCTCTGTTACCGGTTCTTGTGGTGCATTTAGATTTGTTGCCTTTAACAACAACTAACCCTGCATTTAATGTATGTGAATTTGCTGGTAAGCAGTAAAGCATTTCAAGTCCATTTCATTACTTTAGAATAAGGCAATATGTATGTACGTATGTGCGTGTATGTAGGGTGTGTGTGTGCGTGCAGGTGCAGGTGTGTGTGAGTAGGTGTGTGTGCTGTGTGTGTATTAACGCACGTAATTGTATTGTATTGTATTTGATAACTTATATAGCGCTTCTTGCAGAACAAACTACTCAGTGGCGGGCGCTTCCAGCATGAGAACCGTGGGGAATAAGAACGTCTTTAAACAAGCTGACTCAGCTCTATCACCAACAAAGACTCTTGCACGAAACGAAGGCAGAAGTCCATTGTAATCGTAAACTCGCGAATATCTGAAGTGCCATTTAGAAGCTAAGCGCAGTGCACCAGCTGATTCAAGAGTAGAGTACTTGGTCAAGTCAAAGTTGTCCAGAGACACCCAGTGAAGAGGTACCATGTGCATGCATGTATATATATATATATATATATCTACATATATATACACATACATATATATCCATATATATATGTATGTATGTATGTATCTGAAATTTATATAGCACCTTTTATGAACTTCAAAAGACTATGCTTATAAGAAGAACCGTTCTCAGGATACATGCCTCTTGCCTAATCCTATGACAGATAACGGATTCAAGAGATCAGCAGCCATAGAAGAAACATCTGTGCGCTGTGCATTTATATAGCGCCTTAAGGAACAATTTCATGATGAATAAGCAAAGCCCTGAAGTCTGTTTGCAATCGACTACAACGATGATCACCAACACAGCGCAATTTCCGGTATGTTAAGGCTGTATTTTGGCAATAAAATAACATTAATTGTGGCAATATATTTACATAATTATACATAATAAATATATAAATAAATAATTTGGAAAAATGTATACTAAGATCTTTTACAAGGCATCGTATTAATCTACACCTCATTTCACAACACAGCAATTCATTATATCACATTACAATAACATAATAGCATCAGCGGATTTGGTTAATCTAATCTAAACTAATGACTCCTATAGCGCCGTTATCATAATGCCCAAGGCTCACATGCTACTGATGTTACCGGTAAAACAATGGCTATGTTTAATAGTTTGTGTATTTCAAGAAAAGCAAGTTTAATGGGTTCAACACAACAAGCAATGTCTAACTTTGTACCCAGATTGGTTGCACCTGAACATGTACACTTCAACAAACGTCTCAGTTGGAGAATTTCAGTTTCATCTATTGACCCCTCTATTTTGAATCGATGCATTATATGTTTTGATAACGGCGCTATAGAAGTCGTCAGATAAGATGCATTGTTTTAGACAATGATTGGAAACGATGGACATGATGCGACCTTCAAAATTGCTTTGGTACAAAAGTGCAAAAGCCCTGTACACATTTTTACCAAAGTAATTTTGAATACTGCAGCCTTGAAATTCCCCAAGTTTAGTCACAATTTAAAAGACATATGACTCAAAGTTAATGACTGCATACCAACCACAATGTCCAGTAAATGCGATTGGTCAGAGATCATGAAATTGATCCTTAAGGCAATATATAAATGAAATGTCTTTCTAATTCAGAAATTATACCGTCAATAACTGAACAGCAGCACATCCTGAGGCATATACACCAATACATCTAGGCATATACACTGATGCATCTACACATTCACGAACATTGCCGCAAGCAACTACACCCATCTGCTATGCTGCCACAGGGTTGCCTCACCCATTCTTCCCCTAGCTATAATTCACTCTGTGCTTCAACCCATTTCTTACGCATACGAGAACTTGAAGTAAGAATGCATAAACTTTGAAGTAATGTAAAAATATCCCTAGCCTCTTAAACAGATTTACAAACACCACTCAAAATAAAATTCAATTTCTATGCATAACAACCGACACAAATGGTTAATGGAGCTGACTGACAGTTACGAACTTCTAGAATCCTTTTTCATGCCGCTAATTACACTTCCACAATTATGACCTCAACCAACCAAGCATGAGCTGATGGCTAACCTATACCACTGCCAAGCAGCCTATCTATAATAAACCAATGACAGTTCATCTAATCCGTTTCAAGATCTGAAATCTAGAAAGAGAGATTCGTTAACTTTCTTGTAGAGAAAAAAATCATAATAATAATAATATCTTTTGTTTCATCAACAAGAATAGAAAAATAAATAGATTTCTTCACCTCTTCTATTATCTGTCCCCTAACCATATCTGCCAATGTAACCAGGACTGCCTTCGGAGGAATACGGGGGTAACAAGGCTTTCAGTGGGGCAAAGACCTCTGCCTCCCTCTGTAGGTCCGCCGCTGCTCGTTGCTTCAGTACTTACCTGCTAAAATCTTACCGCCGAACTGTCATAGAACTCGCATTTATGTGTCTTTGTCATCGGATTCATTGTCTTCAGGGTAAATGAACCGAAATATTGCTCTGTTCTTAATTTGTTTTCATCCGCGATTATCCCGTCGTTTCTTCTGTGCGTCTGTTATGTTGCTTGTAAACAACGACGACGACGCTGGTACCCTGCTCCTTATATAGACTTGTTTTTTCTTTATGATAGGATCACTAGTCGTCTTATCATCCGATCTGTTTTTTCAGAGTTAACAATTTTCTATAACAGCTGAATTTTACTTTCAAAATTCCGTTCAAAAACGGAAATTTGTGCGTGCATTAAGGATGCATTAAGGATGTATTTTTTATTGAATCATTAAATGAAGATTCATTATTGATGTGATTTAATTTTTTATTTTTTGTTCGCGTGTTTTAAACTTGTATGCGATTTGTTTAACATAAGAATGCCCAAGAAACTTAAGCGGGCAATACTATTAAATTAAAGAAAATTTTCAAAAGTTTGTGCAAGCTTTTTATCGTTTAAAGTGTCAAAATGTCAAGATAAGGTTGTTAGGTAGTAAACATTCGCTAGGCGCGCCCTTTATAAATCACTACGAAACGGCAGCTTGTGTGTCATACAATTATACTGATTCAAGCCGATATAAAATTTACACAACGATAGGATTTGTAAAAAATCGATTTTGAGCACACGTATGCACTTGCTAGGGTTTGTTTTTTCTGCAGAATATTTAGATGTACTTCTTCAGACAGAGAGAAGACTCTTTAGTTAGATTCGTGTAAATTTTTGTCTTAAAATACAAGTAGACAACGTACCCGTTTGTGGAGTAAACTTCACGGCATAAGAGCCGCCGATGCCTGAGATCTGAAACTCGACGTTTATTGCAGGTTTAAGAGTTCGCGGAATGATAAGAGTCGATAAATCGTAGTTAAAATCCTAATCCGTTGGAGAAGTCAGGTCGAGTTGCAGTAGGCTAGGGTGGGTAAGAACTAAAGAGGTTGAAACAGGTGATTCATAAGTTTCACTTTCATTCTTTCTCTACTTTCGTAGACCTGTCTGTGTATATTTAGACCTAAGCCTATTTTAGCCTATATATTACATATATAATAGGCCTATGCAATATAGTTCAGAGTTCAGACTATATCTCTTCTCTATATAAGCTTACTGTCTATATATTATCCATATTCATACACTTTCCTAACCTAATCTAATCTGGAGACTTCTTTGGTGCAGTTATCGCGGTGCATAAGTTAAGAATAAACTGTAAGTGTACACGTTTTCCCACACCGACCGTACACGGCCTCGACCCTGCTCCCTTTTCAATGAATTAATCGGGTGAGATTCTTTACCACCTCTGCCCGTTTGAATAGGCGCCACGCTAAA
>OZ029919.1:31246060-31248560 GCA_964023275.1 Norana najaformis
CAGAATGGAAGAATGGATGGATACATGGATGGATGGATGAAGGGATGGATGAAGGGATGGATGAAGGGATGTATGGATGGACGGATGGACGGACGGACGGATGGATGGATGGATGGATGGATGAAGTGATGAATGGGTGCATGGACGGACGGATGAGTGAATGGATGACTGGATAGATTACTGGATGTTCGAATGGATAAATGGAACGAAAGAATGTAGGAGGAAAGAAGCCCTTGAGTGACAAAGGGGTGGCCGTCATGCACCTGGCACCCTTGATCTGATCGTGGACTTCGACGGTTCCGAGTCTCTTGTAGACCTCGTGCAGGAATCTATCTCCTTTACCTCCAGACCCTCGACCATCGAACGATGCCACCACGATACCATGACTGCTCGCCAGGTAAGTTGACCAATCAAGCCGGAATTCGTCCGTGACCAGCTGTGTACCTGGAGCGGCGTGGCTGTTCAGCAAACAGAATTGCTATTACAGTAGTGAAGTAACTATTGCAACTGAGACATACTCCGTAAGGTAACGCCATTACACAATTAAAAGATTTCACATCTCAGTTAAATGCATCTCGTACAATCAAATAACACGTATCGTAATCGTAATCGTAAGCTCGAGATTTCTACAGCGCCCAACGAAAGCCAAGTCACGGGAACCGGCTTATTAACAGGCGCTCAGTCAAAACAAAATCGATAGGCAGGAAGGATAAAAATCGATAGACAGGAAGGGTACAAAATCGATAGGTAGGTAGCTCCATTGAATAAGCTCCATTGAATAAGCTCATAACAATGCTCTAAACTTATTGCCGTATTTTACATTTACAGTTCGTAATCGTAATCGTAATCTCGAGATTTCTACAGCGCTCAACGAAAGCTAAGTCGCGGGAACCAGCTTGTTCACAGGCGCTCAGTCAAAACAAAATCGATAGGCAAAAGGGTCAAGATCCAGGAGTCAGGCAATTGTTGTTTAATGTCAATTACTACGCGGTTATTTTAATTAAAAGCATAATTGCAAGAGTCATTATCAAACACGTAAATAATCTAGTTACTATTATTTTTAAGGAAATGTCTGAATTGGCACTCACGCGTAGACCAAAAGGGGATGAAGGGAAACGTTTTCTTTCTTGAGGCTCGATGAAAACTGAAGCTGTCCCCAAATATCTGTAACGCCATCGTCAACATTTTCATGATTTTATTAATAAATTATTTAATCCAGTTACAATTCATTGTTACCTTAACGTGTGCTATTTTATAAAGATTAGTTATCAATTCAGCTATTACTGAATTATTAATGACTGAATATTTAATCCAAGTGAAATTGATTTCGTTGTTGCATCTAAGAGAAGACCACAAAATTTTAGACGATTCGAGGAAAATGTTAGAAAGTGTTGAAATCGAAGATCTTACAATTACATTACGACTTTAATAATAAATTCGTTTTAAATGATAGCGCTATATAAGAGATCGTATACATTACATTGTAACAGTAGACAGATATACGTACTGTAGCCAGATTCTGTATCGAACTGAAAGTATTCTTTAATCGGAAGGGCTTTTCTCCTCAGTCGCTCTCTCAAGTCGGCATTGTCTTCCAGGATCAATACTAAAAAAGCAGGTATCATCAGTTTAGAATCATCAGATATATTGATTGACAGATTGATTGAAGGCATTTATTGATTTATCAATAACAGAAAGATACAAACTTAATGCAATAATAAGTACCTCGAACCGAACCATTCCTGCCTATCGATTTTGTTTAGATTGCGCTTCTCCAGATAAGCTGGTCTCCGCTACTTAGCTTTCGTTGGGCGCTGTAGAAATCTCGAGATTACGATTACGATTATGGTGAAAGATATGTGCACAACTCGTAGCAGAGAAGGAACGTCATCTCTTCTAAGCTCCACCGAGAATCTGTCTCGTGAGTAAAAAGTATCCCATGTCCAACAAGTGAGACGTAAGGGAGGTGCTCATTTCTTTTTCTTAGGTCCTTGAGCCGGAAATGGACGAATCCCATGGTCCTGGACATGGGGCCAATGCATCACAGGACTTGCCGTTTACTTCCCAGCCTACGCTGGTGCCAAATTATACTTCTTAGTGACAGAGGTGAACATCTTGCTCAGGGTCGTTATACGGAGTCGAACCCGCAACTGCATGATCGTTGACTAAACGCTTTACCGATAGACCACCGTGTCGCATTCCCGTGTCTCGTGGGCTGTAGGCAAATTTCACCTTCCTCTTCCTGCAGGGACAGGAGTTGGGTAGCTGGGTAGCATCGGCTTTGTTCCCATCCAGCGACCAACACTGTGACCTAAATGTGTCTCTGGACACACTCAAGTCGCTGCTCAAGAGAATAAGACTTACTCAGAAACAACAGTATAATAATTATATGAACCTGCATGTCAGTGAGCCTATCGTATATCGTTAACCCACCAGTGCTTATGTTGACCATATTCTTTAGGGTGTAGACTGGAACCCCGGGGCCAAGGCAGCCCTCGAC
>OZ029919.1:31251060-31288560 GCA_964023275.1 Norana najaformis
TTTACAGATTACAATTTTACAAATTACAACTTTACAGATTACAGTATTACAGATTAAAATATTACAGATCATACCTGTAACAAAGATGTTACGAAAGGAACTGTAAAATCCGACTTCTTTTTACAAAGGAGACACTTGCAAAATCTCTGCGAGCTCTTTGAAGTTGTATTCACGAAAAGGTGCATTCATAAATGTTCAATTACGATTATGATTATAAAGTTGCTGTATGAAATTAATATTGCCTTCGTTTTAATCTACGCCTATTTAATCTACGCCTATTTAATCTACGCCTATTTACACAAGCAATGATTAATTTGATGTCAAAATGCACATGCGCCTTTGTCTGCGGTGATTGGCAATTTCCAGATGAACAAAATAAGCCAGTGTATAGGTCTATGTATAGACCTATATATAGACATATGTATAGACCTATGTATAGAACTATTTATAGACCTATGTATAGACCTATGTATGGAACTATTTATAGACCTATGTATAGACCTCTGTGTAGACCTATGTATATGCTTGTCATGGTTTCTTACTTTGATCTGCAGCAGTTTTCATCTTTAAAGTTCGTTTCAGCAACTTTAAGAAGTAGGATAAAAAGTACTTAGATTACGAAACCATGAGATCCGCATCGTAATCGTAATCCCGGGATTTCTATAGTAGTTCTATAGTCCCCAAAGAAAGCTAAGACGCGGAAACCAGATTAGTGGCAAGCGCTCAGTCAAAACAAAATCCACAGGAAGGTAAAGTCAAGTTCGGTTCAAAGGGTCAGGCAGGTAGACAATCAGACTTGCTACGGCAAGACAATCAGACGGCTACGGTGGATGGTGTTTAGAATTGCGGCAGTGCTAAAGGTAAGGCGAAGAGGAGGAACCAAGATAGGACCTGTTGAAGAGGAGTGTTTTCAGCATTGAATGAAAGACCCACGTAAAGATTGCAAGAGGTGCAGTGTTGACGAATTTGTAGGATGTGTCAGATAATTGTCGTAATTCTGGTAAGAGTTTCTACTAGGGGACAGAAGCTAAACCATGGTGAACTAAAACTTGACTTTCGCCAGCGTTTTAGTTAACCACCGGCTCTTAAATTTCACAAGACGACTCGATAATATGGGCGGTAAACAGTGAAATTTTGGTACTTAATTTAAAACAAATTAGCTTACAATCATCACCCAGCCTTTGCCACCGTGCTGTTCTTCGACAAGATTCTACAAGCAAATATTAGGTCAATTGTAATAACACAAGGAATTCACAAGATTGGAACATATCCAGCAGATCGAATAAAATCCAGAGATTAGATCATATTAGATGGGATCAAATCATATTAGTTCAGATTATGCGGCCTAAATCAGACCGAATCGGATCATACCAGATCATATCAACTGAAAGCAGATCACACGAGACTAGATCCAACCGTAAGATCGCAACATCGATCGCGATCACATCGTAAGACTTCAGATAAGATCAAATCGTATCAGGTAAGATCAAATCAGGTCAGCACAGATCACTTCTAATCAGACCACACCAACTCAGAGTAGAGTACATTTGATTAGAGTAGAGCACATTAGATTAGGGTAGATTACAATAGAGTAGATAACACTATAGTAGATTACAAGAGTAGATTAGAATAGAGTACAGTTGAGTAGATTACAATAGAGTAGATTACAATAGAGTAGATTACAATAGAGTAGATTACAATAGAGTAGATTACAATAGAGTAGATTACAATAGAGTAGATTACAATAGAGTAGATTACAATAGAGTAGATTACAATAGAGTAGATTACAGCGGAGTAGATTACAGTAGAGTAGATTAGAATAGAGTTTCGTAGAGTAGATAAATGAGATCAGATTAGCTTAGAGTAGATGGAATCTAATGTTATTTCTTGGAAGGACTGACTTCGGAGGCGGAGATAGGAAACACTTTCCATCCCCCGAGGTCTGATAAATGACTTCAATCGCAGACATTTTCCATCACCTGCTCCAACTAATTAAATTTTCACCGGAGACCACTAAACAGACTCTGCTGAAAGATTAGCGTCTCGCAATATACAAGCATGCATGCTAAAGAGTCATGTCTGGTGACAGCAGACACTAATGTGGTAAGAACGCATACAGCTGCAGTAGGCTTATGTCTGATAATAAAATGCAATAACTGTGGCCTACAGTCAGACACTCACTTTACCTGCGTATGGGGCAATTCACTTAAAGAAAGGCAGATAAAATTTCTCTTTCATTTCATCAAGCGGGGTTGCAGATGTAGGGAAACCAGAGATATAAGGGCTGTTCATTACGCTCAATGGAGTTTGTTTTTAACAGCAGAGACAGACAGACAGACAGACAGACAGACAGACAGACAGACAGACAGACAAAGTGAGAGAAACAGAGAGAGAAAGAGGGAGAGACAGAGATAGAGACCTGCTTATTACACCGGATGTGAAGCAGAAAGGTAAAAGAACTGCTTATTGCACTTGGTGCGTTTATGCATTTTAAAAAGAGCAAGGTAGGGTTTTTAAAACCGGGTGAAGTAACAAATTGTAGGATCAGGAGAGAAGCTTCTGACACTGATTACGGTTTTTAATTTCATGCAAATAAACGGAGAAGACCTGCATTTTACGCAGAGTGGTGCTTTTCATTTCAGAAGAGACAGAAGGATTAAGACTTGATTATTAAGCCTAGGGGACTGTTCATTTGAGAAGAAGAAGAGGAGGAGGAGGAGCAGGAGGAGGAGGAGGAGGAGGAGGAGGAGGAGAGATGATGATGATGATGAAGAAGAGAAGGAGGAAGAGGAATAGGAGGAAGAAGAGGAGGAAGAAGAAGAAGGAGGAGGAGGAGGAAGAGGAAGAGAAGAACGCGAAGAAGAAGAAGAAGAAGAAGAAGAAGAACACGATGAAGAAGAAGAAGAAATGAAGAAGAAGAAGAAGAAAAAGAAGAAGAAGAAGAAAAAGAAGAAAAAGAAGAAAGAAGAAAGAAGAAGAAAAAATGAAGAAGAAGAAGAAGAAAATGAAGAAGAAGAAGAAGAAGAAAATGAAGAAGAAGAAGAAGAAGAAGAAGAAGAAGAAGAAGAAGTATAGAAGCAGAGAAGGGTTAAGACCTGCCTGGTGGCAGTCCGTTGAGATGACGCTGCATAGAGTCGTAATCGTTCGGTTCTGTGGTCGACTGGACCAGGCTACCATCACGTGACTCTCGTCCCTCCAACGAACCAGTGTTATGTAATGATCCCTACATAAGAAAAAAACATGTACTGGTACTTAGTAATTAGTACTTAGTACTTCCTGTATTGGTCTGCACATTGGGAAACGCAGCTTCTCAATTCATCTCTGTTGACCCCCGGTCTTCCTGCCTCTTCCCACGACATCTCCGGACAGCTAAGGTCGGCAAGATGAGCATACACTGTAGGTAAAGTATTTTAGATAATGCAAGGTAAGTTTTAAGAGAGGTTAAGTTAAATTAAGGTAAGCACAATAATTTAGCTATAATATTTATTAAGCGTGGGACGCGGTGGTGTAGTGGTATGCTCTGTGCCGAAGAGTTGCGGGTTCGAATCTGCCTCAAGCCACTGCATAGCGACCTTGGACTAGTTGTCTGTGAGGAAGGCAACGAGAAACCCACTCACTCATCTCATCCCCGGGTGGCATAAAGCCAGTGGACCTGCCTTCGGGGAGAGAACTCATCATTATCATCATCATCATCATCATCATCATCATCATCATCTTCATCATCATCATCATCATCATCATCATCGTCTTCGTCATCATCATCATCATCATCGTCATCATCACATAATCATCAGCAGCAGCATCATCATCATCATCGCCATCATCATCATCTTCTTCATCATCATCACCACCACCATCATCATTATCATATCATCATCAATATCAACCATCATCATCATCATCATCACCACCATCATCATTATCATGTCACCATCATCATCATCATCACTATCATCATCATTTATTACACAGATAAGGTGCTTAGCGATATTGGAGAGCTGGCGATTAGGAAGAATAAACGCTTGGAGTGGTACAAAGACGGAGTTGACTAGCTTACTGATTGGCGAGGGTCGGAGGTGGCTCCAGCTGGCGATGAGCTCCCTTAGGCAGCGTGGTATCTATCACGAACAGATGCACGACGGGAAGAATATCGCTGCGTTCGTCTCCAGCCTATACAGTAACAACCGTAATCGTAATCGTAATCAGAAATTTGTATAGCGCCTGTTCAAGAGGAACTAATCAAAGATGCTCAACAACAACGATGCGAAACAACTAAGTACCCGTTGAAAGGGGCGCTATATCAGTAAACACTATTATTATTTCTGCATTTATTAAGCGCCACTATCTAACGACTAAACATAAATTCTTTCCTCATCTTCTTCTTCCTTCTTCCTCTTATCTCTCCCTCCTCTCCAACCCCAAGCACCATCCCCCATAGCTGCCACGCTGTCTCTCCGTCTGACTTTTGGATCTCGACCTGGAACCAAACCCTTTTGCCTATCGATTTTATTTTGACTGAGCGCATGTGAATAAGCTGGTCCCCGCGGCGCGGCTTTCGTTGGACGCTGTAGAAATCTCGGAATTACGATTACCATTACGATCAATTGATGGCGCTAAGCAATTGTGAGTGAAAGATAGATAGGTATAGATATATTGTGTCTACGTTATTATTATTATTAATATTATTTTTTATTATTATTAAACAGACATTTATAACGTGCGCAATTAACAACAGCATCAAGGCGCTTGCAACGACCCTAAAAAGTCCAGCCGAGTAATATCGAGTATAATGGCGGAGAAAAATATGATTTCCAATTTCCATAACGGGGTGGATTTGACGATATAATGCGTCCGAGATGATCTAACCTTCGGATAGGGTGTTTCAACGATGTCAACCTGGCTGCTGCTGCTGCTGTCTGCTGCCTGCGTTGACCCGTAGACGGGATATTTGTTCGATGGCACGCTGGTATCGTTAAAGGATAGATAAGCGATAAATCGTCCGTCTGGCGACCACCAGAGGGCCACGTTGGAATGAAGTATCTCCTCTATATATAGTCATCGCAAAAAGTTAATGGCCGCGTTAGTGGTTTTGCTTGAAAATTGTGTAAATAAATTTTATAAGTTTTTATAATTTGATGGTCGCGTGCTGTGCTTATCTGCTCGGAGGCTCGTCTGTCTGTCTGTCTGTCTGTCTGTCTGTCTGTCTGTCTGTCTTTGCTTGCTTCTGGTTCTCACTGCTTAATATTCCGAGGTGTTTCCCTAAATTTTGGATTCTTATTTTAAACTAAATTCAACTAATTCATCGATTTTAGGCCTAACCAATATGCTTTAGGCTTATTATTTAAAAGCCATAAATATCACCTGTATGTATAGGTGTTAGTAAGTATATATGCATGCATGCAGGTGCGTATGTATATGTTTGTATGTATGCATGCATGCACGGGTGTTAACATTGAGTGAAACTTCATATATATATATATATATATATATATATATATATATATATATATATATATATATATATATATATATATCTTTATTTTGTGCTATTACACATCTATCATGTATTTGTTATATATTCCAAATTTTTCTGTCAAAGGAGTTCAAACAAATTGTCGGTTCAGATGAACGATATATATATATATATACATTAATATATACATATATACATATATATACATAAATATATATACATATATACATAAAAGTCGGGTAAGTTAAGTTACATATACACATTGAGCTGTTGAACGAATGATGATAGATTGTTTCATCTCGAACCAGTTGAATCCTCCCCGCCTCTGGGTCTATTCTATTCGGTTTAAAAATCCAATTAAGTTGGAGGAGACTTGATGCTAAGCCTGACCTTCATACAACCAATCGGGAATTCCGTTGTAGATGGTGCCTTCGAGACCTTTGATTGTTAACTGGATGGGAGAGGAAGCTGGGCTCGACTGATGGTACATGTTGTTCTTGTAAACAAAAACCTTCGAAGTAATCAAGCATTAATCGTAAACACGTAAACACCGACACCGTGGTTATCGATGAAGGGACGGCGCTCTTAAATGCAATGTCTGGAAACAGCAGACACTATTGTAGCCACAACACTCACGAACAGAATTGTCTGGTGGTAATGCACAGTCACACTGGCCAGTATCTACCCTTAGAAGTAATGTCTAGACACAGCACATACTAATGTGGCCACGACGCTCACAGATATAACTGTCTGCTAATAAAGTACAATCACTGTGGCCAATATCTACCATTAAAAGTAATGTCTAGGCATAGCACAAAATGATGTAGCAACAACGTTCAGAAACAGAATTTAGACAGAAATGTCTGGTGATAAACAGTCACTCTGGCCAATATGAGAAGAGCAGTACAGCAAGTAATTATTTCTTTTATGATGCGCTGTTTTATCGTAACGTAGCGATGAAGTGTAATGTAACTGTGATGAACTGCAGTGTGATGTAACAATTTACATGTAATGTAACTTACGAGGGCATGTCCTGTTGGTGCCCAACCGGCGTATTGGAGTTCCACGTTGCGCCAAAGGTCAGAGTCACGAGAATACGGAAAGGGTATTGGATCACTGAAAAATATTGACCAACTAATTAAGAGTACGCTTAACTAATTACTTATCTAATTATTTCATTACATTTTAAACCCATATGATTCTTCCTTCCAGCTGGAACTGCCTTCCTCTTGACCTGAGAGAGAGACAAAGAGAGAGAGACAGACAGAGAGAGAGGGGGAATAAGAGAAGACCAAGGAGAATGATATTTGGACTGAACGTTGGACAAAGAACCGTAATTGCGCTGCGTAGAAGTAAATGATTAAACTCGATATAGACGGAAGAGAAGGAGTCGCTGGATTTCTGGGCTTCCGAAAGAAAGAACATCGAAGAAGATGGAAGCGCAACCTAATAGGGCACTGTATATTGTCTTGTGAATCTGAAGCTGACACTCGAAATCTTTTTGACCTTGTCTGACTTTTGAGTGCCGTAAACTCTACGACGCCAGGACAATAACTGAGCTTTTATATTCGACTATACAGATGGTTTCTTTAGACACATCGATTTATATATATATATATATATATATATATATATATATATATATATATATATATATATATATATATATATATATATATATATATATATATATATATATATATATATATATATATATATATATATATATATATATATATATATATATATATATATATATATATATATATATATATAGACAGACAATGACAGAGACAGAGACACGTCGCTGTTGTAATCATCGTCATCATTTTCATCCTTATCGTAGTCGTCATCATCAACATCATCATCTTCATCATCAGCATCACTGTCTTTGTCGTCGTCATCATTGTCAGCGTCAAACGATAGGTTGTGTTCTGTCTTCAAATGATGTGGTACCATTCAAACGGGCAGTGGTGGTGAAGGATCTCACCCTATTAATTCATTGAAAAAATTAACAGAGTGGAGGCCATACGGTCACTGTAGAAAAACGTGTGCGTTTACATAGGACCCGTCAAAAGCGCCCGCGACAAATGCCACCCGACAAAAACGCTCCGACAAATGCGTCCCAATTAATAGCGAAAACTGGGCCCCGATGGAAGCGTGATCTTTTTCACTTAAGAGAATAATATGGCTGGTATAAGAACTCTGCTATACGCTATAAAAATTAGTTGTACAATTATCTTATAATATTTATAATCTTCGAACTTCACAGCCAACTAATCATAAGCTTTGTATGAGGGACATTGTTAGAACAGAAGTTCCTAATCGAAAGTAAGTTGAAACGAGCTTTGTTATATTATACAGTGGTGTGCAAAAGTCTGGAACCACCTACGAATTTTGACATTTTTTCAACTTTATGACCTTTTACTGTAATTTTTTCATTACCCCACTAAATTTTTTGTGGTTTTCGTTATAAGGGATATATTTGGCTATTATAATCAACTTTTTGACCTAGTTTGGCCTTAATCTTCTAATTTTTTTGTTGAAGTTACCATGTTAATCGCTTAGCGTGTAAATCTCCTAATTTGTACACGTGTACGTACATCCCTAGGCAATAGTGTAAAATAATTAGTACGTACATGTATGCTTTAAAACAGGTCACTTGTGGTCTGTATTCCTTCGTAATCATTTAGGTGGCCTTGAAAAAGGCCGTTTTGTGTGACCGTGGTGAATTAGTATTTGGTGGGCCACCCTTTATTCTTGATCACCTGTCTGCACCGTTTCGGCATCGAGTGCACAAGTTTGACGAGGTGATCATGCGTGACAACGTGATTCCAGGCAGTAATGAGCGATTCAATTAGCTCACGCTTTGAAGTTGGGCGCTTCTTTGAAATTTCCAATGCCACCTTGTGCCACAGATTCTCGATGGGATTGAGGTCTGGAGATTGCGCAGGCCAGTCAAGTGACTCAATCTTGTGCTGACGCTTCCAGTTCATCACCAGTTTGGCTCGGTGGCAAGGTGCGTTGTCATTTTGGAACAGGATCCGCCCTGGAAAGAGCTGCTCCGCTGATGGCAACATGCACTTTTGCAGTATTGTGATGTACTTCGCCCCCGTTCATCGACGATGTGCAAGCGTCCCACGCCGCTGGCAGCCATGCAGCCCCAGACCATGATCTTCAGAGGATGCTTTACAGTGACATTGAGGCACTCAGGCTTGAACTGCTCTCCAGGAAATCTCCTCACGTAGGTGTGGGCCTGATTGTCAAACAAGCAGAAGGTACTTTCATCGCTGAAAAGCACCTTCTCCCACTTGTCACTTGTCCAGCTTGAGTGTTTCCGCGCCCACTCGATCCGTTTCTTCCTTTGTACGTCACTCATCAGTGGCTTGTTGCGTGCCTTGCAGCCCCGCAGCCCAAATACTTTCAGGCACCGACGACGAACAGTTGATGAACTTGCACTGACGTGAGACGTGTCTGACCACTCACGCAGTTGCTGAGGCGAAGTCAACTTGTGGTTGGTCAATGACAAGCGTCGAAGAGCACGGTCCTGGCGTGATGTTGATACACGTGGACGCCCGGACCGAGGCTTGTCTACCACCGAACCCGTCGTGTTCTTCTTCTGCAGGATTTTTACAACGGCGCTGTGACTGCAGCCGACTTTGCTGGCAATCTGGCGGCATGAAAAGCCTTCCTCCCTCAACACTGTCACACAAACACGATCCTCCAACACCAAGCCCCGCTTCTTCATCATAGTCGATGCAGAAAGTGTAAGAAATCCAAAAGAGCGCTCCTATTTTATAGCTGCTGTCTTACCTAGACACCCTGGACTGTTATTGGCTGGTGAAAACTGCCTCCTGATTGGTCAGAAATATCGCGCGCTGATTGGAACATCTTGATACAGTTTCACGCAGGATTTGTGAAATTTACAAAAGTTGTACTAAGTGTGTTTCAGAACTTATACTTCTGTCAAAAACAGAAATAATTGGTATTAAAAAGATGATTATAATAGCCAAATATATCCCTTATAACGAAAAACACAAAAAATAGTGGGGGTAATGAAAAAATTACAGTAAAAGGTCTTTGTTATATTATAATTCCTTTATTTATAGAAACTAACAAGAAAACGAATATTAGGCTTTTCTCCATAGAGTTCTAACAAACTGCTTCAACATAATTCCTACAAACTGTAGACTGTCGTTTTCCAACGGCCTACAAACAAGCGGAGGGTTTACTCTCTGGACATAATTTTGCCGAACAAAGATTGGAACGCCACTTAGCAGAGGAAGTCAAACATTCTGCCACCAAGAATAAATAAATATCTAAAAAAAATCGTCGAATACAGGCTGTAAAAAACCTTATGACATGGGCCCTTATGACATGGGCCCTTATGACATGGGCCCTTTTGACGGTGCACCGTGTGTTGTTGATGCTTGCCTGTCAGACGGAGAATCGAGAGCATCCTCTTTTCGTTGGTAGATTTTGTACTTGGCGCTAAATGAATGGCTGTAGATCTACAACAACGACTTATTGCATCATTCGACGATCATCAACCATCGCCAGAGAAACAGATTAACTCTGATCAGACGACCTTAACGCTAATCTGTTATTAATCTAATCTAATCAATATAATTCAATCCAATCTAGTTCAAGCCAAGACAATTCAGTCTTAGCCTAGCTTATCCTCTCTTGTCCTGTCTAGTCCTGTCCTATCCTATCCCGTCCTATCTTATCCTTTCCTGTCCTGTCGCGTTCTATCCTATCCTATCCTATCCTTCCTGTCGCGTTCCTCTTGTCCTGTTCTATATAGATTTAACTATTAACTATTATCTATTCTATTCAGATTTTACTATATCCTATACAGATTTAACTAATAAAAGTGTATATTTAGTTGTAATAACTAGATTACGTGTGGAGGTCATTCACCGATTTCACTTCAGTTGCCACCAGGACGTATCGACCGTCGTCCGATTCGAACCATTTGTCAAAAGGAACATCAACCTGATTGCAGACATCACAAACCGATTACATATCTTCATACATCATCATCAGCAGCATCATCATCATCATCACCACCACCACAACCACCAACCATCATCATCATCAGCAGCAGCATCATAAACCATGGGTTCAACGCCCGTAGGTTTCCTATGTCCCTCTAATTATGTTCCTCCTCGACTGTCTTTCCAGCGCAGTCTTAGCTCTGCTCTTGGAGTGATGTTCCACACCATTCGATTATGTCGTCTACCCATTCTTTGTGGGGTCGTCCTCTCTTGTTTGGTCCATCCATCATTCCGAACACTAATGTCTTGATCTTCCTATCGTTCCTCATTCTGCATATGTGACCAAATAATCCCAGTTTCCTGGGATATCTTCACATAGTACATATCTTCACATGATAATAATACAACTAAACCCTTAAAAAAGAAGAGCAAAAGATTAATCAACGGAATAGGTCTACATTTCTCTTTTGATTTTGTTTTAGCCAATGATATTATTTGCAGATAACTACATTTAATGCAGAATCTCGGAGTAAAAAGGTTCACAGATATCACTCAGCTTTTTTATTTCCCTAGGGAGATCATCGAAATCGGACTTTTATTCGTGTGTGTTTCGAGATTTGTTCAGTTCCACTTGTGTCATCTATTATCGCGCTTTCTCTTCATTAATTATAATTATAACTATAATTATCCCTTGTCCATCCTGTCATTCCTTCACATGTATCGCTGTTAATTTACAGGTAAAAATAGAGACAGGCAGACACAGACGGTCACTTAGAAGTACATACATATAAGGCATCCATCAGGCGCACTGAATAGGCTGAACAGAAGGACAAGGACAGGTAGAAAGACAGACAGACAGATAACATTGTACGTAGCAGTTTTTCTGTCTGTCGTTCCGAGAGACACAAACAAACAGACAGAGGGACATACATACATACATACAGACAGACAGACAACTGGACTTACTATTGTGGAGTTTTGTAAAATGACTATCGTTGTGTTGTTATCTGCGTTGATTTCCACGAGATCTCCATCACGTGATCGATATCTGAAGACATTCGCCTCTACAAAGAAAGCCATTCTCTCTCAATATTTCCAATGATACGTAAGCTCCAAACATTTTAGACGTGGTATATATTACACACACACACACACACACACACACACACACACACACACACACACACACACACACACACACACACACACACACACACACACACACACACACACATGCACATGCACACGCACGCACACACACACACACACATGCACACGCACGCACACACACACACACACACAAACACACACACGCACACACTACGTCCTGTCTATGGGTATTTTCATGGTAGTTTAGGTCACTGTTGGGACCAGCACCTTGGCAGGATCTTGAAAGGCGCAATATAAATATCCATCAGATGTATGCAGCAAATACATATATACATACACACATATAAGAGTACATACATGTATACATACATACATACATACATACATAAATACATACATTACATACATGCATACTGTAAATATATACATACGTATAAACATACACTTACGTACACGCTTACATACACACATAGATACATACATGCATTCATGCATTCATACATACATATAAACTTACATACCTAGATATATACATACATAAATACATACATTCATGCATTCATATGATACACATGCACATGTATACATACATGAATGCATCGAATGTATATATGTAGGCCTACTGTACATATATACATACATACATATAAACATACATGCATACATGCACCCATAGATACATACTTGCATTCATGCATACATATACTTACATACCTAGACATATACATACATGCATACATAAATACATACATTCATGCAGTCATATGATATACATGCACAAATATACATATATGAACGCGTCAAATGTATATATATAGGCCTAATGGTTCTAAACATAGTAAGCGGAAACTACCTGTAAAAGGCAAGCCTCATTAATTTACCTGTATTCCAGTGTACTTGACAGTGATGCGGCCGATATTGATCATTGAACAGGTCGCCCAGCGTAAACTTCTCCAGGATCGATTCCGGATTTTTCTCTGTTTTATTTCCAGCGCAAACACACACAACACACGACAAACGGCGAAGAATTAATCCAACAGACCAAAGCCATTACCTCATTTTGCTTCGGATGCCATCGCAGACCCCATCAAATTGAGTCGTTTTCGATCGCTCCGATTAGGAATGCCTCGTCTGCGACTCTGCTATTACCCGACGCCGGTTTAGATTAAGCGGATTTGATAGAAGTTTAGTAGGGCGGGTTCGCGCTTGGCACCTGGTAATTCCCCAATTAGGGTACATCGTACTCTGACACTCCTTCTTCCTCGTATCTCTCTCCCCTCTCCAACCCCAAACACCACCACCACCACCCCCGTAGCTGCCACGCTGTCTCTCCGACTGACTTTTGGATCTTGACCTGGAACCGGACCCTTTTGCCTATCGATTTTGTTTTGACTGAGCGCCTGTAAATAAGCTAGTCCCCGCGGCACGGCTTTCGTTGGGCGCTGTAGAAATCTCGGAATTACGATTACGATTACGATTAGGGTGTTTTACGATGAGCCAACGGCAGAAGGGTGACGTATGGGGGCGATCAAACACCAAAGCGTAAGGTAATGGTGTATGATATCTGAAGAGGGTGGTAATGGTGACTAATGATACCATGCTAGTCCGTTGTCGCCTAATGTCACAAGGCGAAAGCTCGTGCGACTAATGTCCGAACGTAGATCTACGAACAGCTTAGTCAAAACACGAATGCATGGGGCACTAATATCGGCTTACACACCTACACGCCTAAAGTAGCATCGTGCATAACAGAGCAGTGTCACTCAGTAGGTGATACATTGCGCCTTTCGGAGGTATTAAGGGCGCAATATAAATGATCGGATATATATATATATATATATATATATATATATATATATATATAATACAATGCAACACTTCTACAGTATAGTATGTCTGCTTTCAAACATTATGCAGCCATGCCTTCAATTATAATTTTCAGCACACACTTTAGCATGTATTCACGCTGCCTATAGATTAGTATATATTTAAGTACATATACAATTAATATATACATAAGCATATATATACATGTAAGCATATATATTAAGCACGAACCGTAAGTATGCATGTTGCAGATAATGCATGGACTTTATTTAGACGATTATGGTGATGGAAATTAGAGAGAGACAGAGAGACAGAGACAGAGATAGAGACAGAGACAGAGAGACAGAGAGAGAAAGAGAGACAAAGACAGAGCGAGTGAGAGAGAGAAAGAGAGAGATAGAAAGAGAGAGAGAGAGAGAGAGAGAGTCAGAGACAGACAGAGACAGAGAGAGAAAGAGAGAGATAGAAAGAGAGAGAGAGAGAGAGTCAGAGACAGACAGAGAGAGACAGAGAGAGTGAGAGAGAGAGAGAGAAAGAGAGAGAGAGTGGTCAGAGATCCGTAACCAGGGAAAGATCAGTCAAAACTCTGGAGTTAGGAGATTAGTCAAAGCTGCTGGAAAGAGGAATGAGTGATGTATGCATTGTTCCCATTGTAGACAGACAGACGGTTCTCAAACGAATAGTGTTTTATTTGATGCCTGCACAGTCAAACATGTAGAGGGGTATGATGCGTCGACTGCTTCATTTCACAATCAACAATGTATGTATGTACGTACTTATGTATGTGTATGTATGTATGTATGTATGTAAGTATGTATATATGTATGTATGTATTTATGTATGTATGCATGTATGTATGCATGTATGTATGTATGTATGTACGTATGTATGTATGTATGTAGGTGTGTATGTATGTATGTATATATGCATGTATGTACGTATGTATGTATGTATGTACGTATGTATGTATGTATGTATGCATGTAAGTATGTATGCATGTATGTATGTATGTACGTATGTATGTATGTATGTAGGTGTGTATGTATGTATGTATGTATGTATGCATGTATGTATGTATGCATGTATGTATGTATGTACGTATGTATGTATGTATGTATGCATGTATGTATATATGCATGTATGTATGTATGTATGCATGAATGTATGTATGCATGTATGTATGTATGTATATATGTATCTATGTATTTATGTAAGTGTATTATGTACGCATATATATTTTTTACACAGTATTTAGGCTATAATATGAATGGATGGATGGATAGATGGGTGGATGGGTGGGTGGGCTAGTGGGTGGATGGATCGATGTAAGTATATATGTATGTAGGTATGTATGTGTGTATACGTACGTTTGATTGCGAGTTGTACTCATGTGTGCATGTGTGTATGGATATATGAATGTATTTATCTATCCTTTTCCATTACATTCTCATTTATCAATTCATTTTAAGCTTAATTCGGTTAAAATAGTTCTTTGCATTGTTTTCCTACCTGGTGTAACTAGTAAGATAGTGAGTATGATTAATCCGCAAATGGCTCCGATGACCAGCAGTGCTATTAAAACGCCTTTCCAGTTCTTACTGTTGAAACTCGATTCGACAAATTCCTGAAAGTAAACAAATCACATGCAGACAACAATGTCGGCACTTAGTTTTTTGGAAAAAGTTCGCTTACGATGGTGTTACTGCAGGTGCTATTCGGGCGATTTAGCACGAACGAGACTAGTTTAGAGTTTGCTGGTATGGACATGACAATTATTATTATTATTATTATTATTACTTCTACTACTAATACTACCACTACTACTATTATTACTACTACTACCACTACTACTACTACTACTATCACTATTACTATTACTACTACTATTGCTATTACTACTACTACAACTATTATTACTACTACTACTGCTACTATTATTATTATTTCTGCATGTATTGAGCGCCTCTATCGAAAATGACGAAGCTTCAGTCGATGGCGCTGAGCGATTGTGAGTGAAGGACTTGCTCAAGGCTTCTATGCACAGTGACCACTTCAGAGGAGGAGAGTCGAACCCGTACTCTCAGTTGCCTTGTGAATTCTGTATTGTATTGTATTACGTTGTAATTATTGTGTTATGTTTATTGTATTGTGATGAGTTAAATACAGTATGTGTTGCATTCTTTAATGTTCATTTCCGTTATATTTTATTATAATCCATTTCATTCCATTCGGTTCCATTCTGTTCTGTTATATTCTATTCTATTCCATTCTATTTCATTTTTATTTCATTCCATTCTATTTCATTTTATTCTATTTTTTCATTCTATTCCATTCCATTCTATTCCGTCTGACTGTTGGATCTTGACTTGGAACTGAACCCTTCCTGCCTATCGATTTTGTTTTGACTGAGTGCCTGTGAATAAGCTCGTTCCCGCGACTTAACTTTCGCTGATCGCTGTAGAAATCTTAAGCTTACGATTACGAATACGAGTTCCCATCCAATTCATTTCGACTCTATTTTATTCTACCATTCTGTTCCCTGCGACACGATTTCATTCCACTTATATCGTCCTGTAGCAGCTCTTCGACGGACATTTTCCCTTTTATCTCCGGCTGTTGAAAAGATTAATAGCTGTAAGGAGATGACATTAAATGCTCAGATCAGCTCTCCAGAACATGTAGACGTGAGGAGTGGCAAATGTACCATTGGTTGATTCTCAGAGGTGCTTGCGGTGTGGCGCACGTCGGTTGATGAGACTGGGAAAGCAGCATCCTGCTGTGTGTCTTCGTGCCAGATCAAAGCTATCAACCGAGTGGACATAAGAGTACTCCGATGCTCGCGTCTCTTACATGATTGGGACACACGATGTTGGCATAAAACAGTATACGAGGACTCTCGGTCACATTCGGCAATCTTCGGAAAATCCTCGGCAATCATCGGAAAATCTTCGGCAATATTCGGAAATCCTCGGTAATATTAGGCAATCCTCGGCAACCTTCGGGGCAATATTCGGCAATCCTCGGAAATTCTCGGTAATCCTCGGCAGTGCCGACTTTAACTTAAGTTAAACAAAAATAGCGACAGACGACCTAGGCCTTGGCCCGAACCTTCTGAAGGAAAAGCAGATCTTCTCGACAATCTTCGGGAAATCGTCGACTAAATTTCACCAGGGATTCATGGGAGTCTTGGCGAGGAAATCGTGGAACATTGGTGGGAAGCAGATGGATTAATCGCTAGATGGTGCACGGAGGGATTACGGCGCTATATAAGTGTAACTCTTAACATCCGGGGAACGTAAAGTTGCTAGAAGACCCTAAGAAATGCTAAATCATAATATCAAAGGCCTTCGACGTCCGCTCTGGGTTGGACGAAAACCCCGAAGCTTCCAAAAGAATCTTCGTTTCCAAATCTCTTCTCGGAAAGTCAGTCGTGAGATACACCGGCTTCAAATAACCCAGAATCTCGTTTACATATGATTCAAGGAATGGCGGTGAACTAAGTCGGCCAGTCCCTCTATGCAACAGACAGACAAAAGACTCAGACCTACAGAAGGCATACAAACAGACATAGACAAGCAGACAGACAGACAGACTGACTGACTGACTGACCGACAGACTGACATATAGAAGGCATACAGACACGTAGGTGGAAAACTGCTGACAGACATACAAGCAGACAGAAGAATAATGCAGACATACATTCAAACATACAGACAGACATAGACAGACAGACAGACAGACAGGACGGCCACTTAGACAGACAGAGTACTTATTCATACGCATACTTAACACAGAGTACTTATCCACAGCCGAACACAAAGCAATTCGGCGCCAATGATCGTCAACATTGAAAACACCAGCATCAGTTATATGTCCATCGTTTATGACATCAAGTCACAAATAACAGTCGGGCGCTACATAAATTCTATTCTCCACAGAAGTCCAGTAAGTCACCTCTTTTCCTGGACTCATATTCCTCTAAGCCACTGATGTATGACATGACTAAATCATTGAAAATTAATGTCTGCTAAAATCAGACACGGCTGTGATGACCAAAACGCACACTAACATTATATTATCTGATGCGTGGCCCACATCCAGACACATCCACTTCCGTCAAGAGTCTCTTGAAGACGGTTTTGAAACGCTCATGGCGGATTACAACATTAAGTCTGGTCTTCATAACTGTATAAACGACCCTTCAAATTTATTTGCGCTGTATTAACAGTCTTCCTCGTAGTCGTAATCGTAAACTCGAAATTTCTAAAGCGCTACTTAAGGGCTAAGCGCAGGGCACCAGCTTATTCACGAGCGCTGCGTCAAGTCAGTGGGGTTATCCAGAGATGCTATGCAAAGCACCAAGTCCTGTTTCCAGAAGACCAGAGAGAGAAAGGGGAAGAGGAGCTGTCAGGGTGGGTTGTGTTTAAGCCGAGAGGAAGGGGAAGGCAGAGATATTACACGATTTCAATCAGGATTTGTAACCGTTTGGAATAATGGAATCTCGAGCTGTGCGGTCGACTCAGGTAGATCGATCGATTGATTGATTTCTGCTGAAGAGAGCCCTCTATTGTCACCTGTGTACCTGTGGCCTCAGGTGAAACGGTACAGGTGTACATTGCCAAGCGGGTTTAAATCGACACACAAGCCCTCGTTCGTTAACTCGCTCGATCAATCAATCAACCAATCAGGCTGAGCAGAAGCGAAAAGCAGCGTCAATCAGGAAGTCCCAAGCAACATGATCTGATTGTTCCGATGTCAAAGTAGGAATAACAGACACAAATTGTCTAGTCCTGTTCGTATAATAGTCAACAGTCACGAACTTCCAGCTCGCATGTCATGAGTACGAACGTACGTACGTACGTATGTATGTATGTATGTATGCTATGTATGTACGTATGTACGTGTATGTACGTATATATGTGTATGTATATATATGTATGTATGTATGTATGCATGTATATATATGTATGTATGTATATATATGTATATATATTTATGTATGTATGTATGTATGCATGCATGCATGTATTGTCTAAAAATTTATATAGCTTTTTTCAAGAACCTCTGGCTGCAAGGCCGCAGTTATTGTGCTCTACTGCCGCACAAGGGATTTATTGTTCTTGTAAGATAAAGTGTCTGCCATCATCAGACATTAACTAACAGAACGTGACCAGTGATTTGTGATCATCAGGACAAGAAGACGCGGCAGGAAATCGGATTTAGAAAGGAGAAGTCACGAACTGCCAGCTCGCATATCATGAGTACGTACGTACGGATGGATGGATAGGTGGGTGGATGAGTGTGTGGATAGGTGGATGGATGGATAGGTGGGTGGATGAGTGGGTGGGTAGGTGGATGGATGGATGGATGGATGGATGGATAGATGGTAGTGGGTGGGTAGGTGGATGGATGGATGGATAGGTGGGTGGATGAGTGAGTGGGTGGGTGGGTGGATGGATGGATGGATGGGTGAGTGGGTGGGTGGGTGGATGGGTGGGTGAGTGGGTGGGTGGATGGATGGATAGGTGGGTGTATGGGTGAGTGGGTGGGTGGATGGATGGATGGACGGACAGACGGACGGGTGGATGGATGGATGGATGGATCAATGAGTCAGTCAGCAAGTCAGTCAAACGGTCAATCAATCAATCAATTCATCTTTCAAGCTATCTATTGACAATTTGCGTCCCATTGGGCGTTTTGTCACGTTCGCTTTGCTTTCTCTAAACCATGTCATCGGATCGAACTAACGAAAATTTTCTACGTTTAATTCTCAGTCCTTCATTTTATTACATCACCTCTTATCTCCACTCTCTCCGGTTGGTTAAATCGCCACCCGTTGACGTTCTGCTTCGATCGTCACAAGCCTCATCCGGTCCACTTGTTCTGGTCTTCTAAGAGTTCTGCCAACCGAAGTGTGTCATGTTTTACTGCGCTTGACTAGCTTTGCCGTTTCATTTTGCGACCGGTGCTATAGTGTTAAATACAACTCCAGTCTCGAGTTCGAATCCTGTCTTTTATCTTTTGTCTTTTCAGTGTGTCCGGTTCTGAGCTTTCCTTTCCTTGTTTCAATGCATTCATTCTTTCATTTATTTATTCATTCAGAGCATTTATCAGCGCCACTCCATGATATCTACCGCCTGAATAGTTTGATATAGCGCCTATTAAGAACTTCACAGAGACGCTGAATGAAGTCGGATTTTAAAATTAAGTCCCACCACATCTTACTGTAATTGTAATTGTAAATATAATCACAGATTTGTATAGCGCCTGTTGGAGAGACTCCTTAACTGACCTTACGCACACAACTAGGCCTACTAATCACTACAAGATTTTTAAACTGTTTAACCAGAAGTATTCGTTGACAGCTAATTCCAGAGTTAAAAGTATACCAATTGTATTACCTAGGCTAAATGAATAAATCGCTACGAGCTCCGCTTAGCATTCGTCTAAAACGCAAACACGAAATATAACGAGCTCCATATTAGACACCTTTAAAACGCTTTTCACCAATACTATATATTTTAACCTGTCGTTAAACCCTGTAAATAGTACAGCGTTGTAGCTTTTATAAATTTTCTAAATTGTCAATCGCGTTTAATCGATTATGCGACACATGCAAGGAAACGAAGTCAACGTCAACGGCGATTGGAAGCTTAATACTTCATTAAACAATGTAAACTAATAATTAATCACTATTTCTGACAGTCAATGTCTGTATTTAAACCAATGTAAGGCGCAGTCCACGTCTACAGCCCTGGCAGCCACAAGATGTCGCTAAACAATGGATAGCGCAATGTTCTGTTTTAGACACCTTTAAATGCTACCGATGCTATAAATATATGTTCGTCAACGACCGTTTGATCACTTCTACTTCTAGTCTAAGGTTTTATGGAAATAGTGACGGCCATAAAATGTTCATAAACACTCGTTAATAGCAATATCTATCATCAGTTTGTGTGATAACAGAATCAACATGTGCTGTTGAAAGAGTTGGAAATCGTCAGAATAATTGAAAACGTGTCGATTTCTACACGACACAACCAGGATTCGAACCTGGGTTGCAGAGGGGAAAAGCCGATATGTCAAGCGCTTGGCCACCGAACCCAGAACCTCACAACATGAAATCACAAACGTAATAAATAAATCTATGATAATATAATTAATATATCTAATATAAATAAACCTAATAAATAAATCCATGATAATATAATTTATGTATCTAATATAAATAAACCTAATAAATAAATATATGAAAATATAAATAATATATCTAATATAAATAAAATGATAATATAAATAATATATCTAATATAAATAAACATATTAAATAAATCTACGCTAAATATAAATAATGTATGTAATACAAATAAACCTAATAAATAAATCTATGATAATATAAATAATATATCTAATAAAAAAAACTTAATGAATAAATCTACGATAATTTTAAATAATATATCTAATATAAGTAAACCTAAAAAATAAATCTACGATAATATAAATAATATATCTAATATATCTAATATATATATATATATATATATAAACTTAATAACTAAATCTAAGATAATATAAATAATATATCTAATATAAATAAAATGATAATATAAATAATATATCTATTATAAATAAACCTAATAAATAAATCTATGATAAGATAAATAATATATCTAATATAGCCAAATCTAATAAATAAATCAATATCCAACGCGCTGTCGAAGAGGAGGAAGGTTACTGGTATTTCCCTATTCGGATATTTCCCCAATTTATTTAGCTCCTTTTCTTAATAGCTTCTTCAAATATTACAGTTGTGCTAATTAATCACTGATTCCGTTTGGCCCAGATGTTACAAACACTTCAGCTGATTGGGGATGGGAAGCAAAATTTGGGGGATGGTTGGGCGGGGTTAGGCTGTGAGGCGCTGATAGGTGATTGGCTGATGATATTATTGATTATTACGTCGGTAAATACATCGTTAATTGCTGCTGTAATTAGACGCAAAGTTCTTGGCTCTGTATTAAGGCCCAATTTTCCTCCTCCTTTGATTACGATGACCTTCTTTGCTGTGATGTATGAAAAAGGCCTAATGACTATCCACGCTGCAATTATTCTGTAACTCCACACATTTTAATAATAATTAGAAACTTCTAATGCGGCGGTGTCTAATGCACAAGGCATCAACCGATGGCACATACTTTGTGATAAACGTTTTATATCTGTTGCAATTTAGTTGGAAGTTTATTTGTGACTATTTGGATTAAACAACAAAGATTGTTGTTGAAGCCAAACTATTTTGAAACAGAATTGTTCATCACGAACATTTGGAAAGACGTCAACGGCCATTGTTTTCATACGATGTCGTTAAAACTTCTGGTTTTACTTACAACTACTACCCATTCAACATGCCTGTCTGACTGTCTCCCTGCCTGACTTGGATCTTGACCTGTAGCCCTATCGATTTTGTTTTGACTGAGCGCCTGTCAATAAGCTGGTGCCCGCGCCTTAGCTTTCGTTTGGCGCTGTAGAAATCTCGAGTTTGCGATTGCGTTTACCATAACAGGTCTATCCGCTCACTAAATCCAAGCACAGGTCGTCGTATGCTGTTTCTTTCATGGGTTTAGACTGTCTATCTGTCTGTGTGTCTGTCTTCCTGTCTGTCTGTCTGCTGTCGGTCTGTGTGTCTGTCTTTGTGTATGTCCGTGTGTCTGTCTGTGTGTCTGTGTGTGTGTCTCTGTCTGTCTGCCTGCCCATGATGTCTGCATTTCTTGGCGATCGAAACAGTAGGCAGGCAATCGCTGAATTGATTAAACGCGCAACTGCGAATAGTTGCAATTTTTGCCAGCTGTCTGATGCTTTCAATTTCATTTCCATCTGAAATCAGGCGTCATGTCACGTGCGGTTTCGAGTTTCTGGCTGATTAGAGGTTATTATCTGCCTCTGTTTTTCTACGATTTCCCAACTGAGTAACGATCGAGGCAGAGAAGTTACTACAGTCAGTCAGTCAGTCAGTCAGTCAGTCAGTCAGTCAGTCAGTCAGTCAGTCAGTCAGTCAGTCAGTCAGTCAGTCAGTCAGTCAGTCAGTCAGTCAGTCAGTCAGTCAGTCAGTCAGTCAGTCAGTCAGTCAGTCAGTCAGTCAGTCAGTCAGTCAGTCAGTCAGTCAGTCAGTCAGTCAGTCAGTCAGTCAGTCAGTCAGTCAGTCAGTCAGTCAGTCAGTCAGTCAGTCAGTCAGTCAGTCAGTCAGTCAGTCAGTCAGTCAGTCAGTCAGTCAGTCAGTCAGTCAGTCAGTCAGTCAGTCAGTCAGTCAGTCAGTCAGTCAGTCAGTCAGTCAGTCAGTCAGTCAGTCAGTCTGTATGTCTCTCTGTCTCTCAGTCTCTCTGTCTGAATGCCTGCATGCTTTGCCTGACTGTCTGCCCACCTCTCTATCTGTCTGCCCGCTTGTCTGTCCGCCTGTCTATCTATCTGTCTGTCTGCCTGCATGTCTGTCTGTTTGCCCGTCTGTCCGTTTAATTATCTCTATCTGTTTCCGTTTCCCTGCCTAACTCTCCAACTGTGTGTGTGCGTCTGGCTTTGTTCATGTCAGTCATTTCTATGAGTGTCTATCTCGGTCTCTACATGCGTCCTTCTGCCTATATTCCTCTCACTGTCCATTCCTCTGCTTCTTCCTACCTGTCTGTCTGTATGCATGTCTGTATGTCTGTCTGTCTGTCTGTATGTCTGTTGTCAGCGCTCGGCTCCAAAGTTGCATGCTTTGTTTAACACGGCAAAGGCGTGGATTCCAGTTGGATGAATTGATGCGTTCATCTAAATTTTTATGCAAATTTTGCTAGTCTGGTTTAAATTCTGCTTGTCCTGTTCTGATGAAAAGATGTCGTGAAATTGCAAAGAAACACTCGCAAGGATTTACTTGCAAGTAAATAAATTCGCGGACTTGTTTGTAGTTAATTACGAAGCTCATAGATTTATTTGCCAATGTTCAAGTGTATGGACATATCTGCCATTAATAATCAACTTCAAAAGAATTTATTTGCAAACGATCAACTTCATCGACTTATTTGCAAATGATTCAGATCAAGGTAGAAATAAAATTGAGAACCGAAAAGGCGCTTCATAAATAGTCAAATAAGCATACGTGTTTGCTTACAAGGATCTATACGTAAAAGATGAAGTACAACGATATCGCGAACAAACTGTATTCGCTTCATGTCGTTAAAGATTGAATCAGATGGATATCTGGAAGTCAGATGGATGTTTGGAAGTCAGATGGATGTTTGGAAGTCAGACAGATGTTTGAAAGTCAGACGGATATTTGGAAATCAGATGGATATTTGGAAATCAGATGGAGGTTTGGAAGTCATATGGAAGTCAGATTCCCATCAAGAAAAGAACGATTCGTTGCTAGTTTTTCCCTTGGCGCCATATTTATTGCGGTTTAGCATTAGACAGGAAATGTTCTGCGATTAGCATGCAGTGTATGTCGCCAATGAGCATACATCTTCTACGGGAGACGACGACAGTCCGTGATTTCCGGTGATTACCAGGTTAAACAACCCCCGCTTGGCTTCTCATGTGTCCCGTTGATGGTGCCATTCAACACACGCCTCAGTCTCTGCTTGTCTTTGGACATGTAACTCACTGGAGTGTTTTGTAATTTATTTATTTCTACATTTATTAATGACTAACCATCAATCGATGGCGCTGAGCAATTGTGAGTGAAGGACATGCTCAAGGTCGCTACACAGTAACCATCTGTGAGGAGGCTCGGACTCGTACTCTCCGCCTTACAAGCCGAGCGCTCTAACCAATCGGCTACCGTGACCTACATACAAGCCGAGCGCTCTAACCAATCGGCTACCGTGACCTACATACAAGCCGAGCGCTCTAACCAATCGTCTACCGTGACCTACTTACAAGCCGAGCGCTCTAACCAATCGGCTACCGTGACCTACATACAAACCGAGCTCTCTAACCAATCGGCTACCGTGACCTACATACAAGCCAAGAGCTCTAACCAATCGGCTACCGTGACCTACATACAAGCCGAGAGCTCTAACCAATCGGCTACTGTGCCATAATGCAATATATTGTAAAATGTAATATAATATGGAAAGTATTTATCCACTGGATTTCGACTGAACTTTTCCAGATGGTTACGATTTCTGACTGCGGTTTCATTTAAAGCGACCGTAATTAGTTGATACCTTGTGCATTAAAACGGCGCTACAGAAATCATTAGATTAGCCTAACCGTAAGGTAAGGGAAGAAGTAGTTGTTGGTTATTATACGCCTTCCCGATCAATTGTATTGATCTGCAGGTTGGTACAGGGATCTTTCGGATGAAGCACAAACAAGATAACAGCAACCGAAAAGACTTGGCAAGACTTCGATCTCTGCAGACTACAAAGATCAACAATTCTTATCGTATTCCAAGTATTCCAAAGAGATATGTAATAATAATAATAATAATAATAATAATAATAATAATAATAATAATAATAATAATAATAATAATAATAAAATATGATCATCTCACAAATGCATACCATTTTGTCCCTCTGGCCTTTGAGACTTTAGGCCCTATCAATGGTTTGGATATGACCTTTCTCACAGACTTGGGTTGTATATTGTCCCTCATATCCGGAGATGGTAGAGAAACAGGCTACCTTTTTCAACGTTTGTCTATAACATTACAGCGTTTCAATGCAGTCGCCTTCCACGGTACATTTGTGGTGCCGAATCCAGACGAGGATTAGGCATTCCAGAGTCCCTCTCTCTCTCTTTCTCCGGAAATTTTTGAACAACCAAGGGATTATACTTACCTTGGTAAAAAAATAATAATAATAACAGAATGTGCAGTAATAGCATGCTATCACCTGTAAATCTTCCAGGTAATAATTCATTGCGTCATTTCCTGCTATCACCTGAATGCAATCATACTTGCATGCATTTAATTCAGGCCATCACCTGAGTGGACAATTCCCAGGTGAGGCATTCAATAGCTGCCTGTGAAGTGATTGTTCCAAGTGAAGGAAGAAATCGTGCATCACAGAATCATCGGAATAGCGCAGTTTCAAGCATTTGCTGTTGACAAGAAATCGATGATGGAGGAGAGCATCGCTCAAGAACGT
Organism: Norana najaformis; assembly: GCA_964023275.1. NCBI lineage: Eukaryota > Metazoa > Annelida > Clitellata > Crassiclitellata > Hormogastridae > Norana > Norana najaformis. The sequence goes on from OZ029919.1 coordinate 31,276,596, forward strand.
TGTCATGGCAACAGGCCAACGGAAATGATACTTAGCGCCATCTGGTAATTGCCTGACGGTCAGATCGAAGTCAAGAGCACTTGAGCTTCCCATTCACGATTCGTATTAATTCAGTGACGTTGTCTGAAAGTTCGCATCCCAAGTCTCTCTTGTTTTCAATCGGCGGCAGACTGATTGGCGGCTTTTGGTGCCAACTCAAACAAACACTTTAGGTCGAATCATCATCATCATCATCATCATCCTCATCATCATCATCCGCATCATCATCATCTTCATCATCAGCATCATCATCAGTAATAGTAGTAGTAGTAGTAGTAGGAGGAGGAGGAGGAGGAGGAGGAGAATGAGGAGGTTGACGTCATCGGCCATCGCAGCCATAAGATGTTGATAAGTTTACTCAGAATACTACTACTACTACTACTACCACTACTACTACTACTACTATTACTGCTGCGGCTGCTACTACTACTACTACTACTATTTCTATTACCACAACTTTTACCTCTTCATCTCTCATTAATCCAGTAACCACCATCATCATTTTTCTATTACTATGTATAATTTTTGTTAAGCTATCAAGTGCTTTGGCTTTGATATCATGTCTGTTTTCGCTAGACATTAATTTACAAGATTCCTTCTAACTCGGGGCTTTTGGTACAGATTTCTATCAAGAAACGTTTGCTGAGCCTCGCCTTTGGATCTATACTTCAAAAATCCATTATCCTCTCTCGGAAACGTTTATCGCACAAGCTGAGTACACAGAGGTCACGATTTGCATATGTCACAGGGTCATGGCTCAGGCTGAGGTCAGAACATCTGATGGTGTAATGTCCTGCCTGCCTGCCTATCTGCCTGTCTGTCTGTCTGTCTGCCTGTCTGTACGTCTGCCTGTCTGCCTGTCTGTCTGCTGCCTATCTGTCTGTCTGTTTGTCTATCTGTCTGCCTGTTTGTATGCCTGTCTGTCTGTCTGTCTGCCTGCCTGTGTCTGTCTGTGTGTCTGTCTGCAATAACAGTCGCTTTGTATCTACGGATGAAGTCAACCCCACTCAGTCCAGTTCTTTCTTCTCTGTGGAGCAGAGTGATGAGTGAATTACTGAGCTCCGACACACTCCATCTGATTATACAGCTCTACGTCCACCTAACGAGCAACGGATGGTAAAAAGCATGACAAAACGAAAACTATTACATCGTAGATGAGTTGATGTGTGCTCTAAAAACGCAGTCATCAGTTACCATAGAAACTGATTCAAAGAGAGGATTTCCCCCAGTTAAATTTCCGCTTACTAACGAATTAATCAGGGGCCTATGATTCGCAATTTAACTTGAAAGGCCAAATATTGACGCACTACAAATTAGAGTACTAATTCGTCATGGGCCATTATTGATCCAGCTGTAAACAAAGATCCTTCAGTTCTTGGCCAGTAATTCACAACAAACGCATCCGTATATATATATATATATATATATATATATATATATATATATATATATATATATATATATATATATATATATATATATATATGTGTGTATATATATATGTGTGTATATATATATGCAGATTTTTCACATGTAGCTACATGTATAATATCATTTGTTAAAGGGTAAGTCAATGGCCTCTGTGCGTGACGATGCCGATTCGAATACCGATAGTGGCTATGTTACATGCAGAGAATTGAATCTCGAGCTAGCACGGTCCATAAACGAGGACCTTAATTGGCGCGGGGCCCATTCAAACGGGGGCAGCGGTGGTGAAGAGTCTCTCCCAATAAATTCATAAAAAATGAGCAGGGTCAAGGCCATACGATCGCTACAGAAGACCGTTTCACATTTATATGTGATATTTATATATGCATTTGTATATATGTATATATATATATATATATATATATATATATATATATATATATATATATATATATATATATATATATATATATATATATATATATATATATATATATATATATATATATATATATATATATATATATATATATATATATATATATATATATATATATATATATATATATATATATATATATATAGTGTTCAATGAAAACATCTCAAACGCGCCTGCATCATATAATTTAGAACTAAGACTACTATATAGGATATATTTATATACAGACCCATTCTTTTGTTGTAAGCACATATGCATAGTAGATATAAATAAATAAATAAATATATATATATAATACACACTGTATAAATATGCAGAATATAGACTCTTGAACATGAAACTGTGATGCTGACTGGTTTACAGACAGCCTTTGTGACTCCCAGACAATTGTGCGCTTCATCGTAGGGGCAGACCAGACATTGGCTAAGTCCCCCACGTAACAGAAGCCAACCTCCAAATGCAAATCGGAAAGCAAGCGGTCCATCGCAAACATCCTCCGCCGTTTTCGGAAGAAAAAACTACACGAGCAGCAGATTGGAGGAAAGAGGGAACGGTCCAGGGGTGGATTTAGCTATAAGCTTGGGGAGAGGCGATTCGCCCTTCCCCGAGCCCCTGAGGGTTATATGCCGAGGTACCAAATTCTACCGCTTGTTGACAGAGGGATGTGTGCACAAACAGCTTGTCCAGGGTCGTTACGCGGAGTCCGCTTAGCAATCTCGAACCTGCAATCGTCGGATCGCAGACCAAGCGCGCTACCGTATAGACAACGCTGCCGGAATCAGTGAGAAAGAGTAATATATCTAGTTAACTATATTATCATTGAGGAGCATCCTAGCTGGGAAAGTTTCTGACTATGACAGACATTGTTTTGAAGAATGGCTATGTTTCTAATACCGCGTGGACCACTAGACAGTTTACGAGACCGGAAGTGGTCCTCGTGGACCGGAAGTAACGTATATCTTCAGAGAAAGAGCGCCGCAGCCTAAAAACGGAATCTGCAAATTGAATTCCGGATTTCCGCCGGACTGAGAACAGGTTTATGGTCTCCCTGCGCCTAGAAAAGAGTCCCTGCGTTTTATTGCAACATCAGCATCTGAACACACAAACACACGTACATGCAAACGTACACAGACACACATTGACACGTACACACAGATGAGAAATAAAATTAGTATGCAGAAAGCCACTGTAGATTTAGTTGTCGGATCCTCTGTTCGTCTATGCATCTGTTTGCCTCTGTACCTTTGTGTCTGTATATATGTCTGTGTGTCTGTCTGTGTGTCTGTGTGTTTGTTTTTCTGTGTGTCAGTCTGTTTTTTGTCTGTATATGTGTGTATCTGCCTGTATTCCTAGGTCTGTTTATGTTTGTTTGTTTTTGTCTGTCAGTCGTCCGTCCTTCTATCCGTCAGTCTGTCTGTAGGTCTTTCTTTCTTTCTGTCTCTCTTTCTGTCTATTGTCCATCCGTCCGTTCGTTCGTTCGTCAAGCTGTGTTTTTATGCCTGTCTGTTTGTATTTCTGTCTGTCTGTCTGTCTGTCTGTCTGTCTGTCTGTCTGTCTGTCTGTCTGTCTGTCTGTCTGTCTGTCTGTCTGTCTGTCTGTCTGTCTGTCTGTCTGTCTGTATATGCGATGTTCAGATTGGAAATGCTTTAAGAAACCGATAAAAATGGCAATGGTGTCTCATCGGAAAGACCTAGGCGTCGTTCTCTAAGAGCAATTGCTGCTACTTTTACCCAATTGAGAATTATAAAAGTAGCATCATAAAGAGGAACCCAGTCTTACCTCAGCAGCCTGGTCGATCTGACCTGTTGCTTTAGACAGAGCTCCTAACTCTGCGATCCCTACAGTTGAGATGATGGGTCCAAAAGGCGCTGCATAAATGGTAAAAATCAGACTGGCGCAGTCTGCACGATGTTCATGTGAAAACCACTCGAAGGAATTAGCAGACAAATATGATTATTGTCTCAATTACAATGTTTCTAGTAATGTTTGAAAATCGCAATCACTACTTACATACTTATTTGCTTACTTACCTACCTACTAACTTAACCAACTTACTAAATAACTTACTAACTAGCTAACTAACTGACTTACTTACTTACTTACATATATACATACTTACATACATATATACATATTTGCTTACTTACATACTTACATGCATACCTACCTATCTACCTACCTGCCTACATACATACATACATACTTACTTATTTACTTACTTACTTATTTACTTACTTACTTACTTACTTACTTACTTACTCGTAACTTCCGGATTTCATCAGCGCCCAAAAACCGAGTCGTGGAAAAGAGCTTATTGACACGCGCTTAAAGACAAAACCGACAAGTATGTTCAGGTTCGGTTCCAAGTCCCGATTCTAATGTCAGGCAGATGACAGCTGCTATAACTACTACTGCTACTGCTGCCGCTACCTATTGGTTTCTGATTGGCGCCTACTAGCCTGGATAGCTACATTGGTTAACATGTACGTCAGGGCGCCTCTGAGAGCGAGGATGCCGGTTCGCGTCCCAGTCGTGGCTTATTTAAGAGATTTGAATCTCGGGCTAGCACGGTCTGTACACGGGGACCTTAAATGGCGTGGCGTCCATTCAAAGGGGCAACGGTGGTGAAGGATCTCACCCGATTAATTCTTTGGAAAAAAATAAGCAGGATCGAGAAAATACGGTCGCTCTAGAAAGACATAAATCTACATTTTACAAATATTAGGCTGTGCTTACACACCTTTAATTCACACTTTTCCGAGGCTATGTAATAGTGTCAATTTCATTCAATCGCCAGGTTCCAGTTGCTTAAAGGGGTTGACGTTAACGGGCTTGGCACCCACAAAATGTCACTAAACAGTAAATACTTAAACGTAACTGGATTTTGCTTAGACACCTTTAAATCGTATTTTCAGAAGCTATAATTAAAATCGTCAATTTGGTTGAACATTTAGCTACTCCTGGTAACTCCTCAACTGCCTTGTTTGGGGTAGTGCCAGTCCCAAGCCCGGATAAAGGAGGAGGGTGACGTCAACGGCCTTTGATGCCATAAGAAGTCGTTAAACTGTGAGAACAAAAAATCAATCACTAGCATGGTATAATCTCGAAAGCGATCTCAGAAGGAAAGGTCGAGGTTAACGGCTTTGGCAGTCACAAGATGTCGTTAAAAACTGAATACTAACACAAAATGGCGTGGCGCCCATTCAAACGGGCAGCGGTAGTAAAGGATCTCACCCGATAAATTCATTGAAAAATGAGCAAAGTCGAGGCCATACGTTCGCTATAGAAAAACGTGTACATTTACATTTACATCTTTGGACTGAAATTATAGATCTCCAAATCGGTTTAATGTTGACTCCTCGTGTTTCTGGCTTCTTCGCCCGGTCTGCTCTCCCTGGGCGGACCCTGTTTCAATCAACAGCCTGCTTCGCTGGAAAGGTGTGGAACTTTCGAGGCGTCACCTGGCGTAGTACTTCACTCATCTCTTAATTAAGCTAGCCTCTCTGTTCCTAGGCGGCGCTTCTGAAGTCCTAGCTAATCATTACTGGCTGTTGGCTATTTGGATTCTCTGTCTAGCGGCACACCTCGTATTATCCGGACCTTCGCTAGTAAGGCGATCCAAACCAATTATCTCAGATAATTCCCTGTCAAAAATTCCAAAACCTATAATGGATGGAAACCAGGTATCCCTTCCACAGTGCTGCAGCTAATTGCTACGAAAAACATGCACATTTACATTTTACAAATATTAGGTTGTGCTTACACACCTTTAAATCGCACGTTTCCGAGGCTATGTATATTTGTTTATTTCATTCAAAGCCTGTAATTTGTATGCCGACTAAGTGTAATCCGTGGCAGTTCTGGCGGGAGTTTGCAAATAGCAAGCATTGATCTTGTAGGCCGTTTCCTTCGCAAGATGTCTCTGTGACTTCCTGGATTCCCTTGGCTTTTCGATCGGACTCACCAAGGAATTTGATTTGGACAATGATTTTGCTTAGCAGCGACCATCGGCTGATGTCTTGAGCACTATTACAGTGGCGCCATAGGTTAGATTAGTTTAGAAGGGCCCTGGAAGCCCCAAGATGTCGCTAAGCAGTGGATGATGCAGTTTTCTCTTTTAAACACCTTTAAAAAGCTCTCTGCCGACTCTAGATATTCTGGTCAACCGTGTTTTGTCGCTAGTATGACTTAGGATTGAAATCGAGGAAGGACGTGCAATAAGATGCCTAAGAGTGAAAACTGTACAAGAATTTTTCCATTCGACGTTAACGGAGTTTGATGCCATTGTAATTCTAATTGTAATTTTAAATTTGTATAGCCCCTGTTCAAGATAAACTCATCCGAGGCGCTCTTTGCGCTAACGATGTTAAATGTCATTAACAACGGAACATTCGTCCATTAATAATCATTGCTCAGATGAGTAGAAGAGTCACCACTGGTAAGCTCGAGCATACACGCAGAGCCCAACCATAGCCATTAGGCTGACTACCATCGTTAGAGTGCGCACGTCATGAAAATGAAGGTAAGGTCGACGTCAACCTTAAGTTGTCATTAACAATGGAAACTATCACTTAATTACTAGTTCTAAATAGTCGTCGTATATTTTTAAAATCAACGTAAGGTGAGTGGGAATAGTTGGAAGTCATTTACTGTGCCTGCGATTCACATTTCTGTGTGACTTTGCACGCATTAAAAATCTTCATAATAGTGGTGGGGTAGTAGTAGTAGTAGTAGTAGTAGTAGTAGTAGTAATAGTAACAGTAGTAATAGTAGTAGTAGTAATAGTAGTAGTAGTAGTAGTAGTAGTAGTAGTAGTAGTAGTAGTAGTAATCATCATCATCATTAGAAGAAGAAGAATAATCAGAATAACAGTGATCGTGTCGATTTTACACGACACAACCAAGATTCGAACCTGGGTTATAGAGGTTAAAATCCGCCATGTCAGGCGCTCGGTCACCGAATCAAGACGATGCAATCGTCTGTACGGACATTCATGTAGCGCATTTCATTTCAAGAAACCCCGTCCCCCAGTCTAATACATAGTTCGTAGGGTCAAAATATAAGGCTGGCGATAACTAGACATATTATGCATGCGATCAGCATCTTCTGATACATGTTGTCCCTGCATAGCACGCTTCTTTGACTGGCGCTTCGTCACAGCAGCTGGGTCCAACCGATATGAATTCTATCTGTCTGCAGTATATTATCTGTCCCTGTGACTGCCTGTCTGTCTGTGTGTCTGTGTGTGTCTGTGTGTGTGCGTGTCTGTCTGTCTGTCTGTCTGAATGTAACTCTTTATTACTCTGTTTGCCTGTCTGTCGCTAACCTTGGACTCTGAGACTCTCTTCCGGCAAACGTTCGCCTTGCAGAATCTTTGTTAGCCTTCAGATTTCAACTAAAAACCCAGCTTTTCCTGAACTCATATCCTCCTCGGGCAGTTTCTGTGTCATCTCGAATTTCCCTCTTGGCTTTTGACCGGACTCTCCCTGGAAATTGGTATGCATTCCGACTTTTCTTTACAGCGACCATCGACTGATGCCTTTAGCATAATACAGTGGCGCTATAGAAGTTCCTGGATTATTACTGCATTTGTTTATCAGAGGTTGTTAAAAGGCGTCACATAAATGTTCAGTCAATCGCTAGATGGACACTGACCATAGCCATAAGACTAACTACCATCGTTAGAGTGCACACGACATGGAATGGAAGGTAAAGTCGACATCAACGGCCAGTGGAACCTTAAGATGTCATTACCCTGTGGCGCCAAGGTCAGGATGTTGCACAAACAACGGGAGGACGAAAACAAATGATTTGTAAAAACCGCGGGGTCAATGGGGTGCTGATGCCATCAGGATATCCGAAGTCGATCGCTGTCAAGCTCAGCAGCCGCAGCAGCTGCGTATGCTGGCGCCATCTAGGAAGAAATGTCCCCGCCCCGCCCATCTGCGCATGCTCAACGAGTTTTGCTAGAAGTGGACTATGAATATTAATGTGGCCAGAACTTTCAGACATTACAATGTCTGGTTATAGGATAGATATTACAACCAGACACTGATTACATTACATGGTTTGGAACAATAAAGACGCGACTTTTTCCGTCTGATTGGAAGCCACGTTCAGAGCCTCTATGTGACTCTTCACTGACGCTATACAAATATTCCGTTATTGTTACAATTACTAATACAATTACAGTTGTGATTACGATTACGATTATCAAAATGGGCCACATGTATGCATGCATGTATGTAAGTATGTATGTTTGCATGTATGTAACATGTATTATGTATGTATGTATGTATTTATGTATGTATGTATTTATGTATGTATGTATTTATGTTTCTATGTATCTATGTATTTATGTAAGTATTTATGCATGCATATATATGTATATGTATGTATGTATATATGTATGTATGCATGTATGATATTGTTTATAACCTATGTTAGCAGACGGCGTATTTCCCTCCCTAGTAGTCTTAACAACAGTAGTGTCTGCTGATTGCAGACATCGTAGCACAGGACGTAGGCTAAAGTCGCAGCTGGTGCCATCCATGTATTATAAAAGCCTTTCGGCGACTCGATGTTGCTGATTTAGCCGAGACTGATCAGCATAAACTGAGCATTTCAATTCCTGGGTGGTCGTCTTCGAAGGGAGAGGGAGCAAGGATGGACCCAGGGGTCGAATAAATCAGACTCCGACTAGAATACGACTCATGCGCAGTGGGGGCATATGTGGCAACGATGTAGACAGTCGTTGCTGGGTGTAAAACTGAGTAATTATGGGAAGGGAGGGAAGGAGAGAGACTGAAAGACAAAGAATGAGAGAGTGAGAGAGAGTGAGAGTGAGTGAGAGATAGAGTGAGAAAGAGAGTGAGCGAGAGAAAGAGTGAGAGTAAGAGAAAAATAATGAGAAAGAAATAGTGAGACAGAGAACGTGTAAGAGAGAGTGAGATAGAGAAAGAGTTAGAGAGAGAGAGAGAGAGAGAGAGAGAGAGAGAGAGAGAGAGAGAGAGAGAGAGAGAGAGAGAAAGAGTGAGATGGAGCGAGAGAAGAGAAAGCGTGGAAGAGAGAAATAATGAGAGACAGAAAGAGTGAGGCAGAGAACGTGTAAGAGAGAGTGAGATAGAGAAAGAGTTAGAGAGAGAGAGAGAGAGAGAGAGAGAGAGAGAGAGAAAGAAAGAGTGAGATGGAGCGAGAGAAGAGAAAGCGTGGAAGAGAGAAAGAATGAGAGACAGGAAGAGTGAGACAGAGAAAGCGTGAGAGAGAAAAAGAGTGTGAGAGAGACCGAGTGAGAAAGATTGAGAGTGAGGAAGAGACAGAAGGCGTCAAAGAGAGAAAGAGCCAGAGAGAGATGGAAAGAGAGAAGGAGGAAGTATAGAGGAACAGAAAGCACTGCATGTGCAGAGTGACCCTTAGGGTTAGGGTAAGAAACGACCTTAGACCTGATAATGCAACCTCACTGGTGGCACTAGTTTCCCAACATGGAGGGGGGTAAGGAAAGCCCAAAAGCTTCCTTACTTTATCCCACCTTACCTTACCTGACCTTACCTTACCTTACACTAGTTTTCTTCAACTACTTTACCTTACCTTACCTTACCTTAACTTATCTTAACTTACCTTACTTTACCTTACCTTCCCCTGGTTTCCTTCAACTATCTTACCTTACCTTGCCTTAACTTACCTTACCTTACCCTAGTTTTCTTCAACTACCTTACCTTACCTTACCTTTTAGTCTACCCTGCTCAGTCCTACCGTACCCTATTCTGCCATACTGTGGCTTGCTTTGCATGGGTTTGTTCGCTTTCTGACTCGTCCTTCAATACCATGGATTTATTGGCGTTGAATCTTCAAGCATATCCGATAATCACTCGAGGGACAGATGGCCTTTTTGATCAATTGCCTTATCCTTTCTAGGATTTGGATCTGAATGCGAAATCTGTGTGAAGGGCGATTAGCCGAATATATTATGTTAAACATACACAACACATTTTGCACTTAACCCATTTGCAATTTGCATTGATGTAAACATCCTGGGATTATATGATGATGGATGAGTATTGCTCAGCATCCGAGCATTAGGCTCACTCTAAGGGCCCTCACACCTGCCTGAATTTCTGTGTGTGTGTGTCTGTCTGTCTGTCTGTCTGTCACAAACACACACACATACGTGTGTGTATGGAGGTGTGTACTTGCAAAGAGCTTTTTGTTAGGCACTTAAAAGGCACTATATTAAGTGTCTTGATAAATATATTATATACATATTAAAGGGATGCGTATATACATTAAACGACTGTACATATATACATATATGAAAATTATATATATATGCATGCATTAAGGATATGAGCTGCCATTCTCCATGTGCCTATCAAGGGAGGTGGAATGGGAGAAGACTGGGTTTTGTGTGAGTGGACGTTCGTCGTCACGTACAGTCGTGATAAAACGCCTCCGATGATTCAACGCGATAGTTGACATAATTGACTTATCTGAATATTAATATTTGTTAGCGAAACTTGGCTAACAGCGTCAACGGAAAAGACAGCTGAAACTACGAAACAGAGATACATGAGAAGAAAGGATGACAGACAAAGACACCCAGAGACATAGAGAGAGAGAGAGAGACAGAGAGAGACAGAGAGACAGAGAGACAGAGAAAGAGAAAGAGAAAAAGAGAAAGAGATAGAGAGGAAAAGATTTACAGGTAGATTTGCAGAGAGATTTAGGATAGATTTAGACATAGATGTATGGGTTATATATATATAGCTAGATAGAGTAAATATATTAATATTGCATATAGAATGTTATAGAGTATGACTGCATGGTTGAATGAATGCAAACATGAATTGTGCAGCAGACTATTAAGTCTGTTTCTGGCTGTCTGGATATTTCTATGTGTCTCTCTCTGTCCTATCGGATGTCTGTCTGTGTCAGCCACTGTTTTTTCTATGTATATGTATATATATTCAATATATATATTCTATATATTCTATATATACTATATATACTATATATAGAAAATATAGAGGTATATATACTATATATATTCAATATATATACTATATATATTCAATATATATACTCTATATATATTTTATATATACACCCCATATATATTCAATATATGTATAGTATGTATGCTATATTCAATATATATATACTATTTTTTATCTATATATATATATTATATATTCTATCTATAGCATTCCAATGCATAACTGCCTCTAATTCGCCGGCTATTATACTTTATGAGACCATTAATACCGCATAAGTAACTTCCGTCTTTTGTGTAACTATAGGCGACTGATGACGATTTGCTCTGAGCAACAGTCGGACCCCGTTCTCCTACCTAACCAGGTACATTTATTGCTCAGTCGGTTTAATGCTCTACTTATGCTAATGGCGCTACATAATTTAAGAGTTCGTCGCCATTTTATTTCCTCGAGTTATTACTATTCGTCAGGTAAATTATTCTTTTAAAATTTGCATATAAAAACGGTTAAGTATTTGCTTCAGATATGCGTACACTCTCAAAATTAATGTATGAAAATATCATGCACTAATATAACCAGACACATTATTATTATTATTATTATTGTTGTTGTTGTTGTTGTTGTTGTTGTTGTTGTTGTTGTTAATCAGATACTTATCACACGAATTTATTAATTTATGAATTCACCTAAAAAGCTAGGGTAGCTGGAATAGGATGAGTGTTAAATTGTTTGCAAAATGAAGTAAGAGAAAGAAAAGGTTAACATAACCACACACCAAGTGTCTAGTTAAAATGCACAGCAACTGTGGTCTTACAAACATGAAAGTGTCTGATAGCAGGCGACATTGAATGTACTTTGACACCTGGCATTACTGTTTTTGTCTTAGAGCATTATCGGCACACCAGTGTCTGATCTTGCTAAGAAATTGGTCGACAATTGGGTGGGATTATTAGTTGATCTACAATGAAATGGGATTGTTTTGTTAAGATGACTGTGTGATTAAGATGAATATATGGCTTATTATTGCACCTGATTAAAATTATCAGATCATTTACCATATCATCGAACT
>OZ029919.1:31293560-31333560 GCA_964023275.1 Norana najaformis
ACCGTTTCTTGTCTTTGAGAGCGGAATCATTGGTCCAGAAGACATTCGAAATTAGGAATATGATGGACGAAAACAGCATCTTCTGTTCTTGATTAGTTCGGCCATTGATTAGTCGTTATCGCTGCTCTTTATAGTCACCTAATGATTCTTCAAAGTGCCACTCTCGCTCTGTCTGTCAGTCTGTCTGTCAGTCTGTCTCTGTCTCTGTCTCTCTCTCTCTCTCTCAGTGCCACTCCCTCAATGCCTTTGAAATTTGCACTCTCGCTCTGTCTGTCAGTCTGTCTGTCAGTCTGTCTCTCTCAGTGCCACTCCCTCAATGTCTTTGAAATTCAGTATTTAAAGTCCAACTCAGCTACATCGAACTGTTGTGCTATCGCTTTTGCAACGCAAGGTAAGGTCGACGTCAACGGCCTTGGCAGCCACAAGTTGTCGCTAAATATCGACTACTACAAACTATATTAGGATCTCTATATGCACCTTTAAATCGCTTTCATATGTACTAGAGTCTTCTTTTTATGCAATTTAATCAGCAAACTCCGCCACTGCCTTTTTTGGGGGTAGTGCCAGTCCCAAGCCTGGATAAAGGAGGAGGGCGACGGCAACGGCCTCTGATGTAGCTGTCGTTAAACGTTGGAACTACTACTATTTAATCAGCAGTTAGATTCCAGAATATAATACCCAAGGTGTGGTCGACGCTAACAATCGATTTTGATGAACCTGTTAAATACTCGATACTGCCAATACTGGGACAGATTCACGCACAGAAAGCTCAACAGTAAAAGCTCCACTCCAGTAAACTCGCTATATTTAACTTCCTCGCCTTAAAATCCCTTTAAAGTATAACTCCCTTCAAGTCATGCTGGCTAAGGCTCCCTTGCAAGCCACATTTTTAGTGTCTTCCCAAGTCCTATTTACTTATTTGAAACTACCCTCCTTTATATTCACACACCCTGATTCGTTCTCGTGCCACTCCTACAAAGTCTAACTCAGAGACCCTCTCCTTCCAGCCTACCCCGAGACCCAAAGGGAGTCCTTTGGGTCTCGTCGAATCGCTTTCAACCCAACTTCCCACTCACGCAGACTCTTAAGTCCCACTTCTGTGAAGTCCACCTACCTATATTCTATTCCAACTTTCTTTAAAGGCAGTTCTCTCACTCCTTCTTTGACACTTGCGCAAGACCTTTTGCATGCACGACAACACAAAACTCGCAAAAATCCTGTGTGGATATGTATATGAACATTTGAATACATGTAGAACCTTTTATGACCTATTAAAAGCACAACATCTCTCTGTATTCTGTGTCTGCTACTGTATCATTGTTTCTGTCTCAGTGTGTGCTTCTGTCTGTCTTGCCCTTTTCCTACTGCCCTTCTTTCTCCTCCTCTTCCTAATCCTTCTCCTTTTCTCCACTTTTTCCACATCCTGTTCCTCATCCTGTTCCTCATCCTGTTCCTCATCCTGTTCCTCATCCTGTTCCTCATCCTGTTCCTCATCCTGTTCCTCATCCTGTTCCTCATCCTGTTCCTCATCCTGTTCCTCATCCTGTTCCTCATCCTGTTCCTCATCCTTTTCCTCATCCTGTTCCTCATCCTCCATCTGCTCGTCCTCCTACTGCCCCTCCTCCTCGTCGATTGTCTCCCTCTCCTCCACCTCAAGAATCAAGTTCCATAATCAATGAACGGATTCCTAATTAAGTCTCTGTTTGTTTGATGTCGAGACAGAACCCATTTCTTGTTTAAACCACATGTAGGCCGACTGTCGCTATGGCAACCAGTCTGTTCAGTCAACTTCAATGTAGCTCTTAAGACACTTCTAACACTCGATGATCTGACCGATAGCCACAAGTAATGCGCTATATGAGTGCCTTGTACATTTACAGGTCAAATTACAACAAGTGTGTCATCCTAAGATGTCGTTAATCACAGGAAGGCAAGTTGGAGTAAAATTTGATGAGTCTTAAGTTTAGAGTTGAAAGATATTTAAGACTCCTGCGAAGGCGGTCGTCATTGTAATATCTTGACCAAGTCCTTTTAGATAAGTGTGACCAAGCGGTTAACGCATCGGCTTCCACCCCTTCTGAATATTTACCACCATTTCACCGTGGGTTGTTTAACGGTATCCAAGGATGGATCCCCAATATGGCACGTAAAAATATAAAAGATCCCCGAAGATAGGACATACTGGTTCTAGGGATGCAAGGACATGGACGGAACTTATTTGTGTCAGAGATAGTAGATAAGTGATATAAAATAAAAGGTTTCTAGTTAGTCTAGTCTAATGCTGAAGTCTTATGCATTATGAGACATCGTTACATTGTGTCAGAAGTTAAACACGTTGAACTTTAAACAAATAAGTTGTTACATAGTTATTATACCATTGTGATGTGCAAGTACTAAAAATTAAATTTAAAAATACATAAATGAACAATTCTTATGAAGCGACACAACACAGAAAGGGACTCAACGAATAGCGAATGGATTTCTACAGTGGAGGTCGATTTTCTTTCCGCGGGCAAAGCCATCTGCCGACGGCGCAGATTAATATTACAACAACCATTACGGGTTTATCGATGCGTCGTTTCCTTGTCACGTATCCCAACGTCGATCGTCCACGCCCAACCGTTGACTCGCCCTACTTATAACGCAGTCCATATTCAAACAATGCGTCGGTCTCCGCGGTACTTTAGCGGTGTTGCCGTATTCCGGGCACGATTCCGATTCGATCCGAACCGCAGAACTGGACTAAGGTAGTCCGATCCGTTCAAACGACTCCGTAGACAGGATAAATAGTGAGTGCAGATGCAAAAATTGATTCCCGCACGGTCTGCACTTCGTGACACCTAACTCGACTCGTCTCGGTCCGACAGGGAGGACTGGCGGACGGGCGGGCAGGCGGGCAACCGTGTCTCTCCTGGGATGGACCTGATGAATGCTCGGACGAGCCCCCATACTGTCTGCGCGTCTACACCAGGAACTCATAACAATAAAGAGCAGCCTATCGATCACGGTCTCGACTTGGAAAATGAGCTGAATTTCTAAGTCGTTTCAAAGCCATCGACGTCTGACGTATGTTTGTTTTGTCGAAATAATCTAATCATTCAAACCATCAAAACATCACTTAAATCGTGCTCTGAACGTGAATTTGCACTATTGAGTAAGCGCGCGTTTGTATAGGAGGCTTCTATGACGTCCCATCGATGAGTTGTTCACTTGTTTGTGTTTGGCTGGTGAGCTTTCCGCGCTGACGCGTATTTTCTGTGACGTCACGTCGATGAGTTATCTGGTTGTTTACTAGCTTGTGAATGGTCGGTATTCGCGCGCAAATTGTTAAAATATGCTTCTTATTGGTCGGCGTTCACGCAAACTGTCTGACATGGCGCCGCTGACATGGCGGGAAACAGCCTATGAAAAGCGGACGTAAAGACATTGTGAGAGAACGCGAGAAATACTTTATAGCAATAGTCTGTCATGTGAACAGTCGGTAATTTGAGTTACAAATGTCGTTGAGAGATACATACGTTTATCATTTTTATGCTGGCGTTTCACTGGCCAACAGAAAAATTTTTTTTTCTTGTTGCCTTCGGTTTTAGACCTGTTCTTGGGGTAATTTTGGGCGCTGATTCAGAAAACGTCATTGGATTGAGTGCATCAGGTCTAGTTTCTGAGATATCATCGATTTTGTAAAGAAAACCCAGTCCACTCTTTAAACGATGTCTTTGGCAAAACTAAAATGTCATAATAAGCTTTATTTATGGCTAATTATAATTCTTGCTGATTCATATAATGCCTACATCCTTATAATGTAAAATCAGCATATCTTGCCGCGTGCTGAGATATTGCTGATTCAACGAAATAACTATTCCGTAGCCTACAGCTTACTCAGCACTAAATTCATGGCCTCATTTAGAATTTATTTGTGCTTATACAGCGTTTCATGGTTTCGAACTATGTAAATAGATTATGCTGAAGTCAGCATTTATAGCCTATATAAACCGCCTCCTGAAAGCTAGAGCAGCCGCAGTCGTCTTAGGGCATATTAAGAGTTGGTCGCAAGAACAATCTGTGAATGTGAGCATTAAATAACTACATGTTCTTACTATTTTTTAGGTTAGTCATTTAATTCCTCAGATGCGAACATCCTTAAGGTTATGGTTACTTCCAGACGGAGCTGCATTAACCATCCAGACATATTCTGCTACATTTGTGGGGAATACACACTAAAAGCAAACAGGAAACCGATTTCTGAGTTTGTAAAAAGAGCATATGTAGGTTATTTTGGTGTCAAACTTGGAGATCAAGATAAGCAATGGGCTCCTCATACAGTATGCAAAACTTGTATTGAACAATTGCGCCACTGGACAATTGGAAAGAGAAGCTGCCTGAAATTTGGTGTACCGATGGTTTGGAGGGAACAGATAAACCACTTCGACGACTGTTACTTTTGTATGGTTAATATCATAGGCATCAATCGAAATAATCGTCACAAGTTGTCTTACCCTGATATACCTTCAGCCAGGAGACCTGTTCCGCATTCGGATATTGTACCAGTTCCACCTTTTCGCGAACTACCTCAGCTCTCAGACGATGAGACTTGCATGTCCAATATCGGACAAGATGACGAAAGTGAAGAAAGTGGGGGCAGTGACAGTGATTTCCAATCAACTTCACACAGTGAACGTTTTGACCAAAAAGAGTTGAGTGATCTGATCAGGGACTTAAATCTTTCCAAAGAGTCCTCTGAATTGCTTGCGTCGAGACTAAAGGAAAAGAATGCACTTCAGCCTGGAACGAAAATTACAATTTATAGAAACAGAGAAAAGGATTTGCTGCCATTCTTTACCGAAGACAACAACCTAGTATTCTGTAATGACATCAGCAACTTATTGAAAAAAATTGGTCTGTCGGATTACAGCCCAGATGAGTGGCGTCTTTTTATCGACAGTTCAAAACGTAGTCTGAAATGTGTGCTTTTAAATAACGGCAACAAATTTGGTTCTATTCCAATCGGTCACTTCACCAGGATGAAAGAAGAGTACAATGCCATCTCTTTAGTACTGGAAAAGATAAAATACAAAGAACATCAATGGGTAATTTGTGTAGACTTGAAGATGGTAAATTTCCTCCTTGGTCAACAAAGTGGCTACACAA
This sequence comes from Norana najaformis, assembly GCA_964023275.1. NCBI lineage: Eukaryota > Metazoa > Annelida > Clitellata > Crassiclitellata > Hormogastridae > Norana > Norana najaformis. The sequence goes on from OZ029919.1 coordinate 31,298,709, forward strand.
AGTATTCCTGCTTTTTGTGTCTTTGGGACAGTAGAGCCAAGCATGAACATTGGACAAGAAAAGATTGGCCTTCGAGGAAAGACATGGTGGTTGGAGCTCAAAATGTAATCAAGGAATCTTTGGTGGCACGAGATGGGATCATACTGCCACCACTACATATAAAGCTAGGCCTGATGAAACAATTTGTCAGGGCTTTGAATAAAGAAGGTTCATGCTTCGAATACATAGTACACAAGTTACCAGGAATTACAATGGAAAAATTGAAGGCTGGAATCTTCGATGGTCCACAGATCAGGCAACTTATGAATGACCCACTTTTCATACCATCAATGAATGAAATCGAATCTTGTGCCTGGTCTTCCTTTGTTCTTGTAACTAAAAATTTTCTTGGCAACAAGAAGGCAGACAATTATGCTCAACTAGTAGAGGATATGCTTCTTCATTTCAACAAGCTTGGCTGCAACATGAGCATTAAAGTCCATTATCTCCACAGTCACTTAGATCGCTTTCCAGAGAATCTTGGTGACTTCAGCGAAGAGCAAGGTGAAAGATTTCACCAAGACATCAAAACAATGGAAAATCGATATCATGGAAGATGGGATGCACACATGATGGCAGACTATTGCTGGAATATTATGCGCGATTGTTCCGGCAGATGCCACACTCGGAAATCGTACAAAAGGAGCTTCTTCGGTGTCGAATGACTTGAAATTTTTATAACAAACTTGTTCTGTTTGGTATCATATAAGTACAGTTTCAGGTACTACCATTTTCTTTTAAGTATTTGTAATATTATGTTTATTTAGTGTATCACATAATAAATTGAGCACTACATAATTATAGCTATAGCCTTGTGTTTTATGGGCGAGCAGAGGCAAGGACTGGTATATGGCATAATGTTCTATATCTCGAAAACTAGACCTGCTGGGAGAAAACTGGTGCCTTTTCTGGAATCAGCAGGTCAAATATACCCAGAAACAGTTCTAACATTTGAGGCAACAAATTATGTGTTGGCCAGTGTTATACATAGGAAAATCAAAGTCTGTGTGTCTTTTCTCATAAAAAACGAGCTAAAAATCGGGCTAGTTGACAGTTCGAAGTAGGTTCAAGACCGATAAGCTGACTGCGTGTAACGACCCTGGACAAGCTGTATGCTCACAAAGCTATAGAATTTGGTAGAGGTGTAGGCTGCTAAGTAAGGGGCAAGTCCTGCGATGTTCCAGTACGTTGAGGTTCGTCCATTGCCCACTCAAGGGCCAAAGAAAAGGCAATGGCGCCAGTAGGGACATGCTATATTTACATTACTTTTACACCTCGGAAAAAGCAGGGAGCTAAGAAAGTGCCAATAATGTTTGCATTAAACTGTACATGTACAGCGACCTTTTTCGGTCTCGGCCGTATACGGCGCTCTATAAATCGTATTATTATTATTATGATTATGATTATGAATATGATTATGATTATTATTATTATTATTATTATTATTATTATTATTATTATTATTATTAAATGCTTTCTAAAAATAAAACTACGACAGATACGAATGAGTAGAGGCCTATTCGGTACGTAGTAAACCAATGTTACATGTGACATCTAGCGAGTGAAGAACATTTGGACGGTTAGAAAAGGAACAGACACTTGTGTCGCTAGAAGGTTCATAGGCATTTGGGAATTGAGCAGTCACTGTGACATATCCAGACATCATCGTGACCCTTTTGGCCAATTAGGCTAAACTGTCTAGCAGCAGGCTACAATGAATTTTCTTCAATACCAGACCGCTTGTGACTATCTATCAGTGTTTTATAGCTGTGATTTTTAGCTGTTGAATCTGTAAGATAGGCTGTTACTTTACCTACTTCTAGTTCTATATTATATAGGAAATTTGATAATTTTACAAGTACTTGGTATTATTTCAAATGCATGCATCTAAGAACTTGGAAACGTTGATTTTAAAAAATCCATTTTACAAAATGACGATATTTTCCATATTTCTGAATTGTGAGGTAAAAGGAAGTAGGATTCAGATTAACTGAACATTAGGTCAATATGTCAGTGGGGGCGTATAAACAGCCTTCTTTGGAAATGCAATCTTTCAGGGTGACAGTCAGTGTCAATGGAGACGAAGCTGCACAAATATGCATTCGTCTGCTAAACTCCCTGCACTCATTACGGTTAGTGCAAGTACTGTTTCGCCTTTTCTTGAGATCATACTTCTCTGCATTCAACTATAGTTGGACCAGAGCTTTCCAATGGTACTTGTGGTATACCTGAAGCAAAGCCTTGTTGATCTTCTTCCTCGATACGTTTGTTGTAGACTCTGTTTACATTTTGGCAATTTTTACTAATGGATTTTTATTTTGACTGAGCTGGTTAGAACAATTGCCAAATTAAACCTGTGCGTTTATTTCGTCCAATTTTTTGCTCAAGTTTCTCCCTTCGAAATGTTAATCTCTGCCATGCTACGCTGCTTTGCATCATTCAGAATTTCGGACTTTGAAACTAACCACAAGGCCTACAATGTTATCTGCGCTGTGGCTTGGATTCGGAACACTTCAGAGGCACAAGTGCATTCAGTGTATGCGCGTCGTACGGTCGACATCTAGAGCCCATCAGTCACAACTTCAATATCAGGCGACAACTGAAAATGACAATCGCTCGATGATGCGTTGACAAGTTTTTGTCTGCATAGTTTACTTTGACAAGCCTAAGAGAAGGCCTTGTTGAGATATTCTAAACTGCAATCTTACTGATGTCCGTTGTAAGAAGGCGTTCGACATCTAAAAAAATGAATAACTGCTGCCAAGCAAGGTAGTTCGAAGTAGGTCTATGTCTCGTCCAGGTGAACGTTGAGCCAACCAATCAGTGGGAGCAGATGAACAGCCTTCTTTGGAAATGCAACGTTTCAGGGTGACAGTCCGTGTCATTGGAGACGAAGCTGCACAAATATGCATTCATCTGCTAAACTCGCTGCACTCATTTCTGTTAGTGCAAGTACTGTTTCGCTGTTTCATGCAATCATATTTCTCTACATTCGACTATGGTTGGAACAGAGCTTTCAGCTGGCACTTGCTGTCTATCGGAAACAAAGTCCTGCTGAACTTTTTACTCGATTCGTTTGTTGTTGACTCTACATTTTGGCAATTTTTACTAATGGATTTTAATTTTATTGACCTGGTTAGAATAATTATTGACAAAAATAACCTCTACGTCTATTTCTTCCAATTTTTTGCTCAAGTTTCTGCCCTATGCTATTTTGCATCGTACAGAATGAATTTCGAACTTTAAAACTAACAGCTTGGCCGATAAACTAATCTAGTCTGCGCAGTTGCTTGGACACGGAACACTTTAGAGCCACAAGTGTGTCCAGTGTATGCGCGTTTTACGAAAGCGATATCAAAAGTGAGTGCATTAATTGCAAGTTCAATCTCAGGCGACAAGTGCAAAAAAAGGGCTCGTTGAAGCGTTGAGAAATCTTTATCTGCATAGTCTACTTTGACAAGATTAATTAGAGAATTATCTGAAAACCAACAGGAAAGACGATAAAGCTTTGTAGAGATATTCTAAACTGCAGTCTAAGTCATGTCCTTCGTTTGAAAGCGTGTACGGCCGACACCTGAAGTGCATCAGTCACAAGTTCAGTATCAGGCGACAAGTGGTAATGACAATGGCTCGTTGAGGCGTTGAGAAGTCTTTACCTGGCGAGAATTTTTCTGCCTCTGTCCTTTCACATTTGGATTTCAAATGATTCTCTAGTAACAAGTTGGTACAAAAGTTTGAGTTAATAGGACAACGGTCGACAATTAACGTTGATGACGAAGATATGGGAAATTTAAGGTCATTTGCAGCAAATAGGTAACAAGTTTGAATCACAATAAAATTATTACTGTAATTGTAATCGCAAATTTTTATATCGCCCCTTCAGAGAGACTCGTCACAGGCTCTCCCGACCTGACAACACGTAACCACGATCGAACAGAATATTTTTAAAGTGCTTACAAAAAAGTGGCAAAGAAAGGCCTAGAAACTCATGTCGCTTGTTGCTAAGAAACTTATTCCAGAAAGGTGGACCGACCAAGGCGAAATGTCTATGTTGGACAATGGAAGCTCGGATCTGGGGCATGACCCAGTAACCTTACGCAGCTGAGCGAAGAAATCTGCGACCGATGATGGAAGAGACCAGGACTCAAAGCTCCCTAAGATACGACGGAGAACAGCCTACTTAATAACTTCACGTATCTTACAATATTAATAGTGTCCTGAACTTCGAAATTGACGACTCTGTTGGCAAATCGAATTAAACAACCAAATGGAGACAACCGTTAAATTAATCGGCTGTGTTCCTGACTGATATTATAGTCGTCGAAGCGATTCTTCTCATGTCAGTCACCTGACCTAACAACAATTGCTTCTGTCAAATACCTGGATTTGCCATTTAGAAAGGAATCTCTTCGGCGGTGACCACATCACGCTGGAGTTCAGTCGATCACTACTACGCTGGTCTCCAATACCCATTCCTTTGAGGTGAGCTCTGTTAATAGTCAACATTTACATCTACATTAATTGATACTGTAGAAACATGTGTGAAGCAATTTGTACTGGATTGTTTGGAAACATGATACAACCGTTCTGTGCCAAGATTGATTAGATACGTAAAGAAAATTCCGAGTTGAAGACGCAGATGAAATCGACGGAGACTCATTCCCGCCCAGATAACCTTATACTTCGTCGTATTCCAGAAGTCCCATTTGATATTGCTACATCCGGAATGCATTCAGATACTGTCTCTAATTGGTCTATATGAGTACCGGGTGGGCGGTACACGGTACCTATCATATATATCATTCCCATTCGCTTGAAACATTTTATGAACATACTTTCACAACTAATTGAAATATATTTATCGCGCTTCACCGTATCGTTCAGAGTTACAAGTTATAATAATGCTCTGTGTTTAAATCAGAAACGCCGAACTATCTCTGAACGCAGAATGCGAAGAAGCAGCAACCGTTTTATGAAGATGCAGCAGGCAAGAGATGCTACATCAGGCTTCGGAGCACATCAGAATACTCAGCAGAGTAGCATTCCTGAGGAATTCCTCGCAGAAGAACTGTCACTTAGACTTTCGAGAAATTCTTCAGCAGTTCAGCGTGAGAACCATAGTCCAATTCAGGCTGGAAGAGACGAAGACGCTGGTGGTGGTAGTGATGATGATGGTGATGATAACTCCCTGCATGATGGATTCGGAGGTGATGTGAAACACCAACTACTTCCTGATTATAACTGCGGTGGGGAAAGATCACGGTCTACTGACGGAACTTTCAATCAATGTTCCGATCGCAGGATCTCGAAAAGGTAAAGCATTGTACATATGCAGGTAAATATGTATGTATATATGCAGGTTTGTGTGTATATGCATATGTATGCATGTGCGCATTATATATATATATATATATATATATATATATATATATTAAAGAGGTTATACGGCGTCTTTTAGGCACCTCGCAAAAGGCGCTGAACATAACTATATACAAGATCTGAATGATGCTATTCAAGATCAGCTACTTAATCAGTCAAGGTCATATTCTGAATAGTCTTATACTCACAGGAGCGTAATTTTCATTCATACACAGCCTTATAATTATATACACTGAACAATTTAAGCTTCGTTGATTTCCTGTCATTTACAATCACACATTTCAATCGAAACATTTCTACAGCAAGTCTCATTGTTGTAATCTTGTCTTTCTTCCTTTCTTAGAACCTCTTGTGTCTCGACTAGATCTGGTCACACTATTGACAGTTTCTGTGAATTTCTAGGGCTTCGGATTTTGAAACAGCCGTTGACTGTAAGCCTTCAACCTTTGGAGATCATTCATGCAAAACAGCCACGGAAGTAGACGTTTCTGTACTGTGGGACCTCGTAAACCTTGTCAAAGGCAACAATGTTATCAAACTCTTGAGGATGATGCCAAAACTGGCCAAGATTCTCCCATATGCCGGAAAAGTTCTGGCTGTCGTCGATGTTTTCCTTCCAGACACAAAACAAAAGGAAATTATTCAGTGGTTCGAAAAAATGAACGACAAATTGGAAGAAGTGAAACGAGATTTGGTAACTGAAATCCTGACGGGAAACATGGCATCGCAGTATGGAGCAGTAGTTAACGTAATTCTGCTAGCAATTAATCAGTCGGTGCATATCGCAAAGGCAAAGGACAACAAAGAAAGGAAAAGATATGAAGAAAGACTTAAAGAAGTTTGCTCAGGCCAAAACCTTGTCTTAGCTGTGAATGCCCTTGTCGATGGACTCAGAGGCAAAGGCACATTTAAAACCAACATAATGGATTGCTTATGCGAGATCACATGTTGTCATCTACCCAAAGTTAAATCTTTTGCGGAAACTCTTGTGCATTTGGTTTATCGAAGCTTTCTCGTCATATGTACCTATGAAACATTAGTGCGTGGTAAAAAAGGAGTCCAGGAATTTCTTGATGGGTATATTGGTCCGATGGAAGAGGTTCAAAGAAATATTCAAAATGTATATGACAGATGCAAGAGTGAACTCAGAGAGAACATGTTGAGAGATCTTAACGAAGTTCTAGACAGCAGCAACTCAAACAGCGATGCTGTGAATTTCCTGAGCAGTTTACTGAGGAAGAAGTATGATTGGCTTCAAAATTACTGCATAGTTTGCAATGAGTCTTCAACTATGGATAATTGTTTCCAGGGAAATTATGTCAGCAGCTTCGGACGAAGAGGCAGGTTCGGCGTAATCTTTTATCAAGACGCCACGGAAGCAGCGATCGATCCAGCATGACGAAGGGATGCCGTTGAAACATTTGAAAGTCTTAGCAAAAACATTTTTCTAGTTAAAAGGCGAACAAATTTGTACCAACAACTTACTGACATATTTCGGGGCAAAGGCATTGAAATTTGTGGTTGCAGGTACATTATTACAAATCGCCTTATAGATGTCCTATTGGAGTTGTAGTGCAGATCTTTTGTTAACTCATCTAGTTGATCGTGGTTGTCAGCTCAACTTGCCTCTTTAACATATCAGGATTTTTGTTAAGTGAGATGCTTCGCGCCGAATGAACACAGGACCAAGTACCGGTAATATGAAGCTTTCATCTATTGGACGGGGGCGGCAAGTGCGAGATGAACAAGCAAGGTTACTCCTCCCATTAAATCCATCCATCCGTCATCTGTACTTTCTCCTGTTCAAGGTCTTTGTGACGTTCACTCGTGTTGACAGCATGCGTTTAGTTCCCTCTGGGGAGACTGACAGCGGCTTTGACTTGGTCGTTGGCCACGGTCTGGACGCCTGATGCACTTATGCAAATGTAAATGTATAGGTTTTGAATCAATTATGACTACTTTTATTTTAAGCCGATGAACGTTTACACCTGTTGAATATTTCGACTGACTTATATTTTCACTTGTAAAAACAATTTACTTCGTGATTTATATATCGGCTTAGATATCTGGCTATATGAATGTATATTTGGATAAAAGAAAGAGTATGTTCTAGTTAACTCTCTCTTAATTATACCATTGCAGCTCACGCATCTAATATTACAATCATATTCGTATGCAATAATACATGAGAAATATCAAACTTCGAAAGGTATTGGTACTCGCATCCAACATTTGATAACAATGTATGTGTACCTTATTTGCGTTAGCTAGTTAGTTAGTTATCTAGTCATCGTATATAGCGCCTTTAAAGTACCTCATACACTAGCCTAAATTATGCTAAATGTCAGTAAGAACAGAAAGTACGTCAGCATGCGAAAATATGCACAGATAACTGGAAGAGTCGCCAGTGACGGGCTCACGCAGACACGTGGAACCCAACCAAAGGATTCCTATCCAGAGTTGACAGGTGACACAACGTTCCGAGTTTCTGGACAAGTTGTATTGATGATGTAGAGCGACGACACGTGGTAAAATGTACGGGACATGGTAACACCATCGCCTCGCTGTCGATTATTGGTGATAGATGTCGCAGCGTCCGGATATCCATTCAGCGTTAGGGTCTGAGAAAGACGTTTCACGATTTCTGAAACTGTTACCGGAAGTCTGAGGGAACAGTGGCTGCGATTTCAGGCTTCTCAGACTCTTGCCATCGTTTGCCAAGAGAATTCTTTGCATCCGATCACAAGTGGCGCATTATGAAGTGCCTTCATCACACTAAGGATATGAAGCAATGCCTTAAGGCTCTTGAAAAACGCAGTTTCACATACCCTTAGGTATCTTCAAAAAATATGTTTAAAGTGAACTCCAGAGTTCGATGATTCTGCCGAGTTAAGTATTCGTGTAGGTGTATCTGCAATGCCTCAGCCTCGACAAGCAGCTCGGCCTAGGTTCGGGGATACTCTGTTCTACCCCTCGAAAGGGCTCGATACAATTGTCGCCGGAATAACCGTCAGCCAAGATATGCTCAGCAGCATCTATTCAGCGATGACAGGACACAGACAGAAGTCGTTATCTGCCTTCAGTCGGCTGCTGCAGCTGGTTGTGGAGGTCTGTTCATTATAGCAACCAGCGAAAGGCTGGATCTTTGCATCAACGTAGCTCCTGGCGATGAGCGCAGTTACGAACGTCGCCTAGCGACTCTTCGGGAGAAATGGCAGCCATGCTTGATCAGTATGTGATTAAATTTTCCGAGCAGATGAAATCGGATTTAGTCATTTGTTTAGATAGCTGTCCAATGGAAACATTTGCAATGGAGTCTCATCTAGGGAATGTCATTGTCTGACGCCAGTGGTGAACAAGTTTTAAATCGAAGTTTTGTAAATGCAAAACAGATTGCCTGACCCAAAATGAAAGTTGACGTTTTAAAGTTAACTTTTATAAATACGAAACCGTTGATTTAACAAGATTGAAAGTTGACATTTTAAAAGTAAGTTTTATATATTGTCAAACATAGCATGAAACCAGATCTTTTGCAGTCCAACAATCGAAACAAGGAGTCTATATGAATATTTAAAGTAGTCTAATGATGCGTGTGTTGAAGGAGAAGGTACGAAGCAAACCACATGTTACATGCGACATCTAGAGAGTGAAGAAAATGTGACGGTTAGAAATTTGAGCGAGTTTTTAGGCGGCAAAATAGCGAACCAGACGACCGCGGAAGAGCTGGAGAAGTCCATGTAACAACCGCAGTAGTGTTTTATAGCCACGAGGTGTTTTTGTTGTTGAATCTACAAGATAAGCTGCTCTCTTAGTTACACTTTAGTCCTATATATTTAGGAAATTTATACATTTTAAAAGTAGTTGATGTATTTCAAGAGCATGCATATAGGAACTTGGAAACGTTGATTTTACAAAGCCATTTTACAAAATGACGATATTTTCGATATTTCTGATCTGTGAGGTGAGATGGATACAGATTTACTGAACAATTTATGAATAACGATTGCAATAGTAAATAAATAAATAAACAAATAATTATTTAATTGCTTCCAAGCAAGATAATTCAAAGTAGGTCTATGCCTCGTCCAGGTGAACGTTGAGCCAATCAGTCAGTTGGGGCGGATAAGTTGCTTTCTTTGGAAATGCAATATTTAAACGTGACAGTCCGTGTCAAAGGAGACAAAGCTGCACAGAGATGCATTCGTCTGCCAATGGCGCTGCACTCATAACGTTAAGTGCAAATACTGTTTCGCCTTTCTTTGCGATCATACTTCTCTGCATTCACCAATGCCTGGAAGAGATCTTTCAGCTAGCACTTTCTGTCTATCTGAAGCAAAACTCTGCTGGACTTTCTGCTCGATTGGTTTGTTGTAGACTGTGTTGGGATTTTGACAATTTTTACTAATGGATTCTTCATTTTTATTGAGCTGATTAAAACAATAATGACAATCATGACCTGTACGTCTATTTTGTCCAGTCTTTTGCTCAAGTTTCTGCCCTAAGCTATATTTTGCATCGTACAGAATTAATTCGAACTTTAAACCTAATCTAATCTGCACACTAGCTTGGATACGGAACACTTCAGAGCCACAAGTGTGTTCAGGGTATACCCATTGTACCAAAGCTTGTACAGTCTACATCTAGAGTACATTAATCGCAAGTTCAATATCAGTCGACAAGTGGCAAAGACAATGGCTCGTTGATGCGTTGAGAAATCTTTATATAGGGAAAATTTTTCTGCCTCTGTCCTTTTACTTTTGGATTTAAGATAATTCTCTAGTAAGAAGTTGGTATAAAAGTCTGAGTTAATAGGGCAGCGGTCGACAGTTAATGTTGATGATGAAGTAATTCGGTGACTTTCAAATTTAGGATCAGTTGCAGCACATAGGTAACAAGTTTGAATCACAATAATATTATAACTGTAATTGTAATTGCAAATTTATATAGCACCCCTTCAAGAGAAACATGTCATAGGCACTTCCTACCTGACAAAACAAACCGCGATCGAATAGAACAGTAATCGGCTGCAATCCATGGTGATATGATTGTCACATAGCGATTTTTCTTATGTCAAGAATCACCTAACAAGAATGATTTGGCACATAAATCTATTTAACTTTAAAGTACATTCGCTTTGGCGGCAATCAAATCATCCTGGAACGCAAGCGATTATTACTTCAAAGAGAAAACTGTATAAAAAACTTTCCAATCTACGTCAACGGCCATAAGATGTCGTTAACACTGGAAACTATACTACGGTGGTCTCTATAACCCATTTTATGAAGTTGAGCTGTTAGTGCCCAGCTTCGTGCACTTACTGACGGTGTAGCTGTGAATACGACACTGGCTTGGGTTGATTTTAAAGCACAGCATCTTGGCAAACTTAACCTTCAAACTTCATTTTTAATTGTAACGCTTTCTATTGTGTGACTTCATATTGTATCGTGTTTTATCGTCTGTATCTGTTAATCACTAGATCTGCAAAGCTAAGGTTAAATATGGTAATTTGTCTAATTTGCTTTAGAGCCGTTTTAATGATGAGTCGAGACAATGCCATTGATGTGTCGAAACTAATACAACATATACAAAGATGCAAAGAATTCTTGAAAATAGTTACAAATTTTCAAACCGGCTTTTCTCAGTTTCTTCAACAAGTCTGTCATTATGGCAAGTTTATACCACACTTAGGATGTGTGCTAGCCTCATTAGAAGACATTCTTCACGATAAAGACTCCAACGAAGTTTCTCGTTTGCTCAAACGTTTGGGGGAGCAAATCAAAAATGTAAGACAAGACATTAACGAATTGGAAAATAAAATCAAATGGGTGGCAGTCGAGTTGCAGTACAGCGATATTGTTACAAAGATTGAAACAGGAGTGGAATTTTTGGCGGAAATTTCACAGTCTAAAGATGACAAGAGAAGAAACTTTGAGGAAAGGTTGAAAAGTCTTTGCTCAAATGAAGCAATGACTCTAGCAGTGAAAAGTCTCCTAAAGGGACTCACTGGAGAAGGTTTGCTCCAAAATGATATTTTGGACACCATTTATCGTGTAACAAAAGGACACAGAGGAAAAATTGAATCGATGTGCATCCGATTACTGCAGTTGATCACTGGCGGGCTGTCGGTTATCGCAGTTTACGAAACGCTGTTACGTGGTGAAGAAGGAGCATCGGAAATGATGACACTACTCGAAGGCTCAACAGAAAAAGTGAAGAGGCGTGTTGAAGCTTTTCTACAAAAGTGCAAGAATGGCTTCAAAGATAATATGCTAAAAGATTTAAACGAGGTTCTTGATGGGGACAGGTCAGAGGAAGATGCCGTAACTCATCTGAGTAAATTCATGCGAGAAAAGTACGACTGGCTGGAGAATTACTGCATCGTTTGCAAGGAAAGCAACTTCATTGATTACAGCTTCAGCGGAGATCATGTCAAAAGCCTCGAACGCAACAGTAGATTCGGAGTCATTTTCTATCGCGAAAGACCTGAAAGTCCTGAGTCTGAAAATGTTAGCCAAAAAAGGCTTATAAAAGCTCAAGAAATAATTAGACAAATCGAAATTTTTGGCGTGTTTCAAGATGCTGCAAATACAAACAAGGTTTTTAAAGGACAATTTAAGCAGGGATGGTTTCAGTTTGTGGGGCTGTGCTACCGTGAAAGCCAAATGCTTTGTTTCAATTCCACTGATAAATATTCTTGTGGTCGTCAGATCTACCACTGCCCTGGACAGCTTCGAAACCGCCGGCTCTTGGTCGACAGGAGTTGTTTCAGATGTCGGAGGCCACAAACATTTATGTCTCTTATAATAAAATTCTTTATCTGAAACAATACGGAGAACCTTGTCCAATAAAGTTAGTTTATTAGTCCATTTTAGAACTGTACTACCGTTGCAAATAGTGTAAATTGAACCATATCCGATATTATATCGACTATTATTCAAGCAACAAAAACTATATGGGTTATTCTCTTAGTAATTTTATCTTTAAATGTCTAACAACATCGATGAATCACTGGTGACAACTCTGATTGCTTAGGCTGCAACTGTCACTAAGAGTTTCTGGTTGTTGCACATGTAAAATACGTAAAATGTACACGTTTTTCCTATAGCGACCGTATGACCTCGACCCTGTTTATTTTCAAAGAATTGATCGGGTGAGGACCTTCACCACCGCTGCCCGTGTGAATGGGTGCCATGCCATTTAAGGTCCTCATGTACAGACCATGGTAGCCCAAGATTCAAAGCTCTTAAATAAGATTTGAATCTCAGGCTCGATACAATTTCCAAGAGTGGTTTGTTGGAAATTGAAACTAACCTCTAACACACCAGCCAGTAAAATTTGCCTGTTTTTCCTGGCACATGATCAATATCCTCACTAAACTGGTCTATATAGTTACGGAGTGGACGATAAGCAGTACCTATCATAGTATCCTTTCCATTCGCTTGATACAGTTTTATGAACATATATTCAACTGTGTTATTTATAGCGCTTGACCATACTACCTCAGCATGTTCAAAGGCCACGTGTTCGTAATTAACACTTCAACACTTTCACCCCCAGAGAGCCACTGTCGAAAGAAAGTTTTCACTGTGTAGAGACTTTTCTTCAGGAAAACTGAATCGTGCATTAAAGACGCTTGAAATGAGAACATTCTTAAAATTAAACTTGAAGCTATTCTCAAAATCACTTAAATTACCGACTGTTAAGAAGACCAAACAATTACAACTAAACCTATAACTCAAATTCTGACTATAATAGCTAAAACTGAAATGCTTTAGGTTTCAATAACTAAAACTAAAACTCCAGAAATAACGATAACTAATTATAATTAGCACTCACGATGCCAAAATAAATAATAACTGTAACTAAAACTAAAAGCAAAACAAATAACTTAAACTTTACTAATGTAAATGTAAATATACTGTAAATGCACATAATTTTCTTTAAAATGTAAATGTAAACGGTTTTCTATAGCGATCGTATGGCATCGACCGTGCTCATTATTCAGTACCTTTATTGGGTAAGATCCTTCACCATCGCTGGCCGTTTTAATGGGCGCCACACCATTTAAGGTCCCCGTGCACAGGCAGTGCTAGCCCAAGATTCAAATCTCTGAAATAACCCAAGATGATGATTCTCTGTTTCATTGGTTCAGTAATCTAATGTTAGTAAGTCTGCGATGTATTTAAGTAGTCTATGACCTATATACTCTGTAGAGCTCACGAGTAAGAATTATAGTATGAGCTTTAAAAACACGAAGGGTAAGATAAGGCATCAACGGCCATTGCAGCGCAGCCATATGATGTCGTTAAACACTGGATTCTTCTAATAAAACCACGATCGCTAACCAGGTCAGTGGCTTCGTAGCTCATTAAACGTTGGAAATTTCTTCCTTTGGAAAGTACATCCGTAAACGTTGGAAATTCCTTCCTCCGGAAAGTACATCCATTTCCATTTTCCATCTTCATTTTTTAGCTTAGATTCACAAGCCCTAATACTCGCAGTTTGTTGGTACAGCAAACACTACGTAGGTGGATATCTGACAACTTTGTGAAACAAATTTATCTCGCATTAAAGCTACATGTTGTTGTAGCCATATTCTCAAGTTCAATTCTCCGCCTTTTATAAGGAATCGCCGTGGTTAAACAAGAAACCACGAACTACTTCTGAACGCAGAGTACCAAGTAGCAGCATCCACTTTACGAAGATGCAGCAGGAAAGGGATGCCACGACCGGTACTGGAGCACACCAGAATACTCAGCAGCACCGAATTTCTGAGGAATTCCACGGAGAAGAACTGGAACGTAGACGTTCGGTAGATTCTCTAACAGTTCAGCTTGAGAAACATAGTCCATCCCAGGCTAGAAGAGACGAAGACGTTGGTGGTGGTGGTGATGATGATGATACCGCGCTGCATCATAGATTCAAAGGTGGTGTAAAACATCAACTACTTCCTAATTATTACTGCGGTGGGGAAAGATCATGGGCTACAGACGGAACTTTCAATCAGGGCTCCGATTGCAGGATCTCCAAAAGGTAAAGCATTGTATACATGCATGTAAGTATGTAATGTATGTATGTATATATGCAGGTATGTGTGTATACATGCATACCTATGCATATATATATATATATATATATATATATATATATATATATATATATATATATATATATATATATATATATATATATATATATATATATTAGAAAGTTTATGCGGCGTCTTTTAGGCAACTCGCAAACGGTGCGGAGCATAACTATCTACAAGATCTGAATTATGTTACTTAAGATCAGCCACTTAATCAGTCAAGGTCGTATTTCTGAAGGTCGTATATAGTCACAGGAGCGTAATTTTCATACATACACTACCCTATAATTATATACACTAAACAATTTAAGCTTCAATGATTTCCTGTCATTTACAAACACATAATTTAATCGAACCATTTCTACAGCAAGTCTCGTTGTAATTTTGGATGTTCTTCCTTTCTTGGGACCATATGTGTCTCGACTGGATCTGGCCACACTATTTTCAGTTTCTATGAATTTGTAGGGCCTCGCATTTCGAAACACTCATTGACTGTAAGCCCACAACCTTTGGAGATGAATCATGCAAAACAGCGACTGAAGTAGACGTTTCTGTACTGTGGGATCTCTTAAAACTGGTCAATGACGACAATGTTATCAAACTCTTGAGGATGATGCCAAAACTGGCCAAGATTATCCCATATGCCGGAGAAGTTCTGGCTGTCGTCGATGTTTTCCTTCCAGACACAAAACAAAATGAAATTATTCAGTGGTTCGAAAAAATGAATGACAAATTGGAAGAAGTGAGACAAGAATTGGCAAATGTAATCGAGACGGGAAACATAGCATTGCAGTATGGAGAAGCAGTTGACGTAATTCTGCTAGCAATTGATCATTAGTGCATATTGCAAAGCAAAGGACAGCGAAGAAAGGAAAAGATATGAAAAAAGACTTAAAGAAGTTTGCTCAAGCCAAAACATTGTCTTAGCTGTGAATGCCCTTGTTGATGGACTCAGAGGCAAAGGCACATTTAAAACCAACATCCTGGATTGCTTATGCGAGACTACAGGCGGTCATTTACCAAAAGTTAGGTCTTTTGTGGAAACTCTTGTGCATTTGGTTTATCGAGGCTTTCTCGTCATATGTACTTATGAAACATTAATGCGTGGTAGAGAAGGAGCCGAGGAAGTTCTTGATGGGTATATTGGTCCGATGGAAGAGGTTGAAAGAAATATTCAAGAGGTATATAAGAGATGCAAGAGTGAACTCAGAGAGAACATGTTGAAAGATCTTAACGAAGTTCTAGACAGCAACAACTCAAACAGCGATGCTGTGAATTCCCTGAGCAGTTTTTTGAGGAAGAAGTACGATTGGCTTCAAAATTACTGCATAGTTTGCAATGAGTCTTCAACTATGGATAATTGTTTCCAGGGAAATTATGTCAGCAGCTCCGGAAGAAGAGGCAGGTTCGGCGTAATCTTTTATCAAGACGCCACGGAAGGAGCGATCGATCCAGAAAGACAAATAGATGTCGTTGAAACATTTGAAACTCTTGCCAAAAATATTTATGCAGCTAAAAGGCGAACAAATTTGTACCAAGAACTTGCTGACACTTTCCGGGGCAAAGGCATTGAAATTTGTGGTTGTGCGGGCATTTTCCCGAACAGGAGGATGTTCCTTAACTTACTTCCTCTGATGGCTTTCCCGCCATTTGGTTCGCCATTTGGTTGGGCATTTATGCTTATTTGTCCTGCAACAAAGGCAACACTGAAAGAGAAAGGAACTTCTTCAGCTGCAGCTCATTCCTGTGGACAACGCTTTGGATACTTTCTTGTTATATGGAAAGAAATCAGAATTTGATTTGTACTTCTCATTCCTACTGCTTTTGTAAAGAAATGCTTTGATATACTGGGCTTAATTATCACATCCATCGCCAAACTCTCCCTCGCCGAATTTTGTTTGTCAACCAATTTGCGCATTTTATAGTTTACCCTCTTCTAAAAAAAACAGTGTGCGTTTAGTTCCGATGCCTTCAGGAGAGATTGACAGTGGCTTTAACCTGGTCGTTGGCCACGGTCTGGACGCCTGATGCACTTAGGTAGAGTTTGTCGCGTCATTATGAAATCTTTCAGGTGGACAACTTACATCAACTGTTATTGATTAACCCAAACAAATTCAAAAGTGAAAAGTACGACTGACTGGGGAATAATTAGGCGCACTGCATCGTTTGCAAAAAAGTATCTTCTTCGGGTCCAGCTTCAGCGAAGGTCGTGTGAAAGGCACCGAACGCAAGAGTAGATTCGGAGTAATTTGCTAACGACAAAGACTTGCATTTACAAATGTTCCGAGGATAATATCTCGAGAAGCTGGTAGACCTACACAGGTTCGACATAAATAATGAAAAAAGAGATTGCCTCTTTGCAGATGCCACAGGAATAAAAAAATGTTTAAAGAGCAGCTTAAGCAGGAATGGTTTGAATTTGCAGGACTGTGTTAACGTGAAATCCAAGCCTATCATTACAATTCTATTAACATTTGCTCTGGTAAATCGGAACTAACACTGCACTGGACAGCCTTCAAATCTCTGGCTCTTGCTCGACAAAAGTGTTTCTAGCTTGGAGGGTCCCAGACTTTACTTGATATAATCGAAGACTTTTGTTCAGGCAAAAGTGTATTTTTCTTCATTAGAGCTGTATCGATACTAACACTAACATCATAATCGACCATTGATTGATTCACTGTACATTATTACAAATTAATAGGAAAGTTCTAAGATTACCTAAGACAGTATAAGTCGCAGCTTATTTTCAGATTAGATTGTTGACACAGGCTAAGAAAAACAGTACACTATTATCGAAACACTTCTGCATATAAGAGAGTCACAGCTGCTGTTGATTCAATTGCTACTAGTTTTATTTTTAAGCCGGTGAACGTTTACACTTGTTGGCTATTTCAACTGACTTGTATTTTCGTTTGTTAAAACAATTTACTTAGTGATTTATGTATCGATTTAGACAACTGGCTATATTAATGCATATTTGGATAAAATAAAGAGTATGTTCTTGTTAATTCTCTCTGAATTATACCATTGCAGCTCACGCATCTAATATTACAATCATATTTGTATGCAATATACATGAGAAATATCAAACTTCGAAAGGTATTGGAACTCGCATCTACCATTTGATAACAATGTATATGTGCTTTCCTTGCGTTAGTTAGTTATCTAATCATTATATATAGCGCCTTTAAAGTACCTCATAAAAGCGATGACTACACTAGCCTTAGTAGTGCTCAATATCTTTAAGAACAGAAAGTACGTCAACATGCGAAACAATGCACAGATAACTAGAAGAGTCGCCAATGACGGGCCCACGCACACACGTGGGACCCAATCAACGGATTCCTATCCAGAGTTGACAGATAACAAAACGTTCCGAGTTTCTGGTCAAGTTGCGTTGATGATGTAGGGCAACGACACGTGGTAGAATGCGCCGCACACGGTAACACCACCGCCCAACAGTCGATTATTGGTGGTAGATGTCGCAGCGTCCGGATATACCTTCAAAGGCTGGGCCGGAGAAAGACGTTTCACGATTTCTGAAACAGTTACCGGAAGTTTGAGGGAACAGTGGCTGCGGTTTCAGGCTTCTCAGACTCTTGCCATAGTTTTGCCAAGAGAATCCTTCACATCCGATCATAAATGATGCATTATGAAGTGCCTTCATCACACTTAAGATATGAAACAATGCCTTAAGTATTTCGAAAAACGCAGTTTCACATAACCTTAGGTATCTTCAAAGAAATGTTTTAAAAGTGGACTCCAGAGTTCGATGACTCTGCTGAGTTAAGCAATCGTGTAGGTGTGTATCTGCAGTGTTTTAGCCTCGACAAGCAGCTCAGTGACAGTCCAAAGCCCTAGGTTCGGGGATACTCTGTTCTACCTCTCGAAAGGGCTCGATACAATTGTCGCCGGAATAACTGTCAGCCAAGATGTGTTCAAAATCCTCTATTTAGCAATGTCAGGACACAGCAGAAGTCGTCATGTGCTTTCAGTTGACTGCTGTAGTTGCCGTGCGGAGGACTGTTCGTCATAGCAGCCAACGAAAGACCGAATCTTTGCATCAAAGTAGCTCCTGGCGATGAGCGCAGTTACGAACGTCGCCTAGCGACTCTTCGGGAGAAATGTCAGCCGTGCTTGATCAGCGAGCCGTGCTTGATCAGCGTGTGATTGAATTTTCCGAGCACATGCAATCGGATTTAGTCTTTTGCTTAGATAGCTGTCCAATGGAAACGTTTGTAATGGAGTCTCATCTAGGAAACGTCATTGTCTGACGCCATGTGTGAACAAGTTTTAAATCGAAGATTTGTGAATGCAAAACTGATTGCCTGACCCAAAATGAAATTGATGTTTTAAAGTTAACTTTTAAAAATATGAAACCGATGATTTAACAAGATTGAAAGTTTACATTTTAAAAGTAAGTTTTATATATTGTCAAACACAGCATGAAACCAGATCTTTTGCAGTCCAACAATCGAAACAAGGAGTCTATATGAATATTTATGAGTTCGGATCTCGGTCATAATATCAGTTAAATTGAAAAATTCCAATTCTGATCTTTCTTTGTGTTGTTTTCCCAAACAGATTCGATACTTTGTTGTTTTCACAGCGCGTCATAATGCTGCAGTTTTTCTGCTCATAAGCCGAATTTTCAATGTAAACACGAAGAAAACACATGAGCTCTATGACCGCGGCCATATTCGGCGCAGTAACAATCAGTTCTAGAAATAACAGTTTTCTACATGTATCAGCAAAAAATATATGAAACATCAACATATATCAAATAGCAATTTTCTACATATCAACAAAATATATGTAAAACATTGACATATCAAATAACAATTTTCTATGTGTATCATATATCAAACATCAACATATATCAAATAACAATTTTCTACATATTATCAACAAAATAGACATAAAACACTAACATATGTCAAAAAACAATTTTCTGCACATAACGCATTGAAAAAGTTACAATTATTGCAAGTGAGGCAGCCTTATTGCTTGAGAGGAACGTTGCACACCTTTCACTTAGTTCATTGCATCGGGCACTTGCAACACTCACCACTGTATCATATTCCGTTGGTATCATAATTAATTTGTTTTGTACGTTATTATTCTAATATATGTTATCGGTTTATCACTTTGCGCCAATATGCAAAATTGTCAGATTACCTCGATATAATTTCATCTGATTTATTTTTACGTGAAGATTGCACAACAACGTTTCTTGACTCACAGTCAAACCTCTGTGATATTTAATCTGTGATTAACAAAGGTACCGATTAATTCATTGAAAAATGAGCAGAGTCGATGACATACGGTAGTGTTAGAAAAACCTTGTACTTTTACATTTACTGCCTCTTTAAAATCACTGCCAGGTGATTACCACCTTTGAGATACGTGTCTCTGTGTAAGTCTATATAAATAATAATAATAATAGTATTAGTAGTAGTAATAATAATAATATTAATAATAACGATAACGATAATGATAATGTTAATGGCAATGATGATGATGATGATGATGATAATAATAATAATAATAATAATAATAATCAGAAGAAGAAGAAGAACAACAACAACAACAACAAAAACAACAACAACAACAATAATAATAATAATAATAATAATTATAATAATAATAATTCCAGAGTCCCTCTCTCTCTTTTTCTCCGGAAATTTTTGAACAACCAAGGGATTATACTTACCTTGGTAAAAAAAAATAATAATAATAATAATAATAGCTGGCAGCTTCCAGGAAAGATGATAAATACAGCCCACTCCTCGCAACATACGACTTTGTTCCTCCAGCCTTTGAAACCCTTGGCCCCATCAATAGCACTTCCGGAGACACGAGAGAAACCAACCATCTGCTTCAACGCCTCTTATTAATAATTCAGCGTTTCAATGCCGTTGTTTGTCGCAGTACTTTCTCCTCCGAAATGAACGACAAGTAGCCGTTCCAGACGTCATTTTTAGTAAAATAGTAGTAGTAGTAGTAGTAGTAGTAGTAGTAGTAGTAGTAGTAATAATAATAATAATAATAATAATAATAACATTACTTAATATAACCATAACAGTAACAGTATCAATAACAATAACAATAAAGATAACGCTAACGATGACAATAACAATAAAAATGATAATAGCTCTCCCTCGCCGCTGTTCTTCGCACCAAAAGCGCACAGTCGATGTTCTCGTTTATAGCTGTATTCACCTACGAAAACCTTGTTACAACTTTTACTATCTTTAGGTGATCAAATCTGATCATCTTTTCGGATCCCCGCCCGAAGGCTACCCTACCCGCCAGGTCCAATTCTCATTAAACCACCCAATCTGCACTGGCGACGAGCGTTATGTTCAAAGGGCTTGACGTTTGTAATTCTTCCCGATAAACGAGAAATTTTCTGTAAGTGCGAGTTATAAGCGCACGTTGATTAGTCCACGCCCACAAATACAATCGAACGGCATGCAAAACTCGAAGAAAATGACGGCCAGTGTGGTGTGAGATCGGTTCCGGGACGAAAACAGTTCTGAAAAGTACTGTGATTGGTTCACGTGACCGATGGCGTCATGTAGCAGTTTTCTGCCTTTTTGTTAGTTAAAATAATGTTTTGTCCTGAATACAACTGCATAAATACAGATTGTTTGGGTGAATGCTTGGACTCCTATTTATCCACCTTCTGAGATAGCTTTACTCAAAATTTTACTATCAGAACAACAAGGTACTTCAAAATTCGCTTCACTAGGACGTGCCTTGGCAATAAAAGTGGGTGAAGTCGGAACCGTTTTCGCCCCGGAACCGATTTCGCACCACACTGGGCGGCCGCTCATCGATCATTGCCACCTGCTCGTGCTGATCCCGTCTGCAGTTGGCGAGAGGCGGCGAGGGAGAGGACTGGCCACCCACCCTCATATGCCGAGGCTAAGAAATGAAGTCGCTAACACTTTATGCCCTTGGCTGCCTCTCGATGCTTGTTTAAAGATCTTTTTTTTGTTTATTATTAATTTAATTAGAGGCGAGTAGTTCGTAGATCAAATTCCTTTGAATAAATATTTTGGTTGATTTTGCCGGCCTACGTTCTCAGATGATATTGTAATATCAGCGTTATTATTATTAATATTATTATTATTATTATTAGTAGTAGTAGTGGTAGTAGTAGTAGCAGTAGTAGTAGTAGTAGTAGTAGTAGTACTGTCATCATCATCATCATCATAAATATTATATTATATTATATTATTATCATTATCATTATTATCATTATTATTATTATTATTATTATTATTATTATTATTATTATTATTATTATTATTATTATTATAGAGGTTACACATTCATTTATGCCTTAAAGGTGATAGTCATCAGGCGGTGATTTCAAAGCGAGTCACCCGTGATTTCAAAGCGACAGCCTCTCGTGATTCAGATCGGCAGTGACCCTTGATTTCAAAGCGACAATCCCTTTTCTACTTCCGTGCATTTCGGAATTACTTCGATCGCAGTCGAAGGTTCAGATGTTTTATCATCAGATGTCCGAGATTTATTACGACTTTTATTACTACAACAGCTCTGGCGAGACTTCAGAGTAGAAGCAGAAACATGTCAATGCGATCAGTGACCACATATCTCAAATGACATACACAAAAAGTACAATAGTCCAAGGTTATGGCACGGTGGCCGAGTGGCTAAGGTGTTCGCTTTTCACATCTGCAGCACTGGTTCGAATCCCGGCCTTTCATGTGAAATGGACATTGGTAGCATTGTTGAACTGTGTGAAGCTTCGGAGGTCCTTATCTTCAAATTTAATATTTTTTATTATTATTATTGTTATTATTATTGTTACTACTACTACTACTACCACTACTACTACTACTACACTACTACTACTACCACTACTACTACTACTACTACTACTACCACTCCTACTATTACTACTACTACTACGATTATTAGTATTAGCAAGTCTCTCAAACAATTGTTTCGTCGTACCCTCCTTTGGGTAAAATATAATAATATAATAATATTATACGATAATAATATAAAATATAATAAAATAAAATCGTCGTGCTTAAATAATTGTAATTATAATAAGCAATTTGTATAGAGCCCTTCAAGATAAACTAATCAGAGGCGTTCTCTGTAACGACGTTACATGTCATTAAGAGTAAAACATTCATCCATTAGTAAACATTCCTCAGATGACTAGAAAAGTCACCAGTGGCAAGCAACGCGCACACACGCAGAGCCCAACCGAAAGATTCCAAACTAGTGTTGAAAAACTACAGCATATTCTGAGTTCCTGAAGCACGTGCCAACAAGGGTGAGGAAACAATTCAGCAATCCACAAAGTCTTTTTATCCGTCCATCAATACCAGAGCGATATTTAATTATAAAATTCTGTATTTATATCCATTCAGATCTATTTACAGAAAGACCATAAGATAATAATTTACTGCGCCGGTAATCATCGTGCATTAGATGTGTTGAGATAACGAAAACAGTGCATCACAGACCAAATAGAAGCAAATAGAGGGGTTCCATTGTTTTACGAGCTGACAGTAATGTTCTCACTTAGCAAAGAGCGAAGAATCGTGGATGTTTTTCCCATAGTTATTCTCTGTAAATTAGATTTATTCTTGATTAGATTCTGGCCGCTCTGAGCATCAACAGTGGTAGGCAGCATCCAGCGAACAGATGCTGGCGATGCTACGGTGATGCTTGTTGTTGCTACTGCTGCAGTTGCTGACTCGTTGCTTGTATTTCTGGCGTTGTTCAGGTCTGTTGGTTGCGGATGCTGGCGGGTGATGCTCGTTCACCAAAAGACGTCACTGTCCGACGAATTGCAAAGAACTATTCATTCCTCGAATTCGCTCCATTGAATGGCGACTACTTTGACATACTGAAAGAGAATGGTATGGTCTCATCAAGGTATGTCTCGGTCACTCTATCTGTTTGCCTATCTGCCTGTTTGTATATCTGTGTTTGTCTGTTGTCTCTTTGTTTGTGTGTCTGTTTGTCTGCTATTTGTCTGCATTTCGGAATGTCTGTCTGCCTGCCTGGATAACTGTGTTTCTGTCTGCCTGACTGTCAAACGGACTGTCAAACAGACAGTCTGACTGTTTGACTTTTTGTCCGTCGGCTTGTCTGTCTGTCTGTCTGTATGTCTGTCTGTATGTCTGTCTGACTTCTTCCTTTTCATTCTTTTGTGCATGAATTTCTCTGTTCTGTCGTACACACATAACTTTGTTCAATTCTGAACTCGTTCTCCATTCATTATCTTGTGCATTAATTTTCAGCTCCATTCTTCCCTCAAAATCCTCCTCGTTCTTTCAGTGATTTCCTTTTCATTCGTTTGTGCATGAATTTCCATGTTCAGTCCTTCACTCAAAACCTCGCTTATTTCCGCATTCCGTTGCTTATACTGTTGATTCAAGCGTCGTCAATCAGAACAGTAAAGTATCTCATATCCCACAAGTGAGACGTAGGGGAGGCGCTCATTTCCTTTTCTTTAGGTATTTGAGCCGTCAATGCACGAATCCAAAGTTCCTGGACACAGGGCCAGTGCATCGCAGGACTTTCCGCTTACTTCCCAGCTTAAGCCGATACCAATTTATGTTGCTTGGAGACAGAGGCACCGTGGACGCACGGGGCCCATTCAAATGGGCAGCGGTTGTGAAGGATCTCATCCAATCATTTAAATGCAAATGAGCAGGGTCGAAACTATACGGTCGCTATAGCAAAGCGTTTACGTTTACATATACATTTACAATAAGATGATTCATGAAGGTCGTTTGCGTTTTTTCCCCCATCAGTGGCATCAATGGCCGCATTAAACAAACAAGAGAATTGATTACTCATTAGCGGAAATGAGATGGAAGGAAAGCATGGCGAAAATAACAATCGTTTATTGCTATAAGCAACATCTAGCACCATCCTTCGGCTCTCGATCCAGTGCACCTGTACATGATCTACTACTTTTGTCAATGTTCGGCTTCATTGTCCGGGCTTTTTAGAAACAATCGCCGTAATTAAATGTTATCATGAACATTCATCTAAGGATAAATGCGCTATAAAATTACTAGATATATATATATACGGCGAAGTACAAAACTGTGAAATTTTATGCTCTATTCAAAACAAGACTACTTTTCTCGAATGGCTCTGTTGACCGCTTAGTGTTCTGTATACGACGCTGCCTGGGAAGTTAAGGAATATCAAGCTCGGTTAGTACTTGGATAAGCGTCTATCCGTTGTGTGTCACGCCATCTAGCGTGGTATTTAACGGAAGAACCTTGAATGTGATGGCTAGCTCGGCCCTCCATCCTTTAGTGTCGCTAAATGAGCACCAACGCAGGTTTTAAAAGGTGGCATGTCTTCGGACTACTGTGGATGAGTTGGGCATCATGAGAAGGAGCCTTCAAACTGTCAGGAGTTTCTATAGAGGCATAAAAGCAAGAGTGTTACATTACCGTATTTAACATTACCTTACACCATAACTTTACAGTACCTTTTCATCTGAAAGAGCCCTCAAACTGTGAAGAGTTTCCATAGAGGCGTGTAAGCAAGTGTGTTAATATTATCATAATTATCATTACCTTGTGTGACTAGTATGGCACGATGGTCCATCAGTAATGCGTTTGGTCAATGATAATGCGGTTGCGGGTTCGACTCTGTACTGCCTTCCTTCACCAAGCAGTATAATTTGGTACCGGCTTAAGCTGGGAAGTAAACAGTCCTGCGATGCGCTGGCCCCGTGTCCAGGACCTTGGGATTCGTCCAATGCCGGCTCAAGGACCAAGGAAACTGGATGTGCACCTCCCCCTATGTCTCGCTTGTGGGATATCGGATACTTTACTTTTACGTTACACTGGGAGCTGTGTTCATAAGTCTGGCGAGTAAGTAAGAAGTGAACCTGGTGTGGTGGCAGATTGACTAAGCGTTCACTTAATGCTCCAGCGTCTGAGATTTGACCCTCGGTGTTTCGCTTAAAAATTGACAGCCCATTGTTAAGCCATGTAGCCTATAAGGTATGGTTATCCGGTTCCTGGATTGCTCTTGTCTTGTTTGCCCTTCAGCCGAAATACCCGACAACCTTAGTACCACTCCTTAGGACCAATCGTTTGTACCACTCCTTAGTACCACTCCTTAATACCACTCCTTAGTACCACTCCTCGGAAAACTACTCTAATGTTGTTGATTTCCTTAACTCTTGGAGAGCGCCGCCTTTCGGTCTTGGTCGTGCTATTGCGCCATATAGATCGTCTTAATAATAATAATAATAATAATAATAATAATAATATTATTATTATTATTATTTTTATTATTATTATATTTATTATTATTGTTATTGTTGTCGTTGTTGCTGTTGTTGTTGTTGTTGTTGTTGTTGTTCTTCTTCTTCTTCTTCTTCTTCTTCTTCTTCATCATCATTATCATTATTATTATTATTGTTATTATTATTATTATTATTACTGATATTATAACTATTATTACTACTATTGTTACTATTATTATCATCATCATCATCATCATCGTCCTATATGTTCATAGTAGAGTTCCGGAGAAGCAGATGGCGTTCCCACGCTGGACAGCTACTGAGAGTCTTTGAAGCAGGTAGCTGGTCTCCAGTGGATCGTGGGTTGCCATTGTCATCCTTCGTCCTAACTCCCACACAAAATCCAATCCTTCCGTACTCCATGCGCCGCTGGTCTCCAGTGCGACCGCCACAAAAGAGTGGGTTTGGGCTATAGTGGCGTATTTTAGCCTTTTGGCTGAGACTGCCCGGTTTGCAGCTTCACTTGGTCCGGTTGAAGTAAAACCTAGATGTGACGCTGGAAATGTGTCAGAAACTGTCACATCCCATGTAAGACACCTTCCCCGAGACCACGGGATGAGTCACGCCATCCGGTCGTTTGCCATCTTCCCTGGTGAGTCCCAACGGTTCTTTCTGAGCAGGGATATCCGCTCTGGTAAGCGCTCTCCATATAATGTCGTTGAGCATGTTATGGCATTGTTGTCTGCCAGCACTCTTTCTGCAGGCCAGACCGTGAAGTCCTCTGGCGTCGACCCTTTCGCCACAGTGACACAGATGTGGCTCGCACAGTGTGGTTCCCAGTCGGATTCCAACCGCGGTCCGTATCACCTCATCCGAAAGACGGAGTCCCAATGCGGTTACTGGAGGAGCCAGCATCCAATCTCCAGAGTGTGGTGCTTGAGAGGCCAAGAGACAAGCGCGGTCTAGTGGGTTGTTCGCAGACTCATGTAAGCTCGCCGATGCCTTGCTTGTCCAGCGACTGCTATTATTATTATTATTATTATTATTATTATTTTTTTTATTATTTTTTATTATTATTATTATCAGAGAATTATGTCCCATGGGTAAGATGAAAAAACTATATTTAACTAACTATATTGTTCGATGTGCAATGGCTATTATTAATATTACTATTACTATTACTATTAATATTAACACTTTTCTAATGCCCGAAGTGCCTATGAGCCCCCGGGACTTATAAATAGGTTACGGGTAAATTAAATCTGTGTTGTTACTAGTATTATTATTATTTTAAACGTAAAGAATTAGTTTATTACTATTGTTATTATTACCGTTATTCTTAAGTCTGGGACCCAAATGAACCCTGATAACTCCAAAATCTCCCTTAAAAAACTAGTTGCATCGCTGGTCACGCACAGTTGAACTGGTGCTGCCGAATGATTTGTGGCCTGGAACGATTTCAGTCCAATTCGTCGTCGTCTCAATTCGAATGCAAACTAGATACACTTAGAATAAATGGCCAGGGTCAATAAAAACCACACCGGAAAACGATAGACTCCCCTCTGAGAATTTATCTATGGGTTATCTATATATATATATAAACGCTTTCATATTTGCGTCACAAAATTGCCTATATTTACATAATCACATATACATGCATAAATGCATACATACATACATACCATACATACATACATGCACTCATACATATAGACATACTTAAATATTGATAGGTACTTACATACATACTTTCGTACATACCTACATGCATACATGCAAACATAGATACATACATACATACATACATAAATACATGCTTGCATACATACATACGTAGATACATACATACAGCATGTATTCATACATTTGGACATACCTAAATATTTTGAGGTACTCACATACATACATACCTACATACGTACATGCATACATAGATACATACATACATACATAAATACATGCATGCATACATATAGACATACATACACACATACATACATACATACATACATATATACATACAGACATACATACAGATATGCATACATGCACACATATATAAATAAATACAAATACACCAAACTACCTACTTACGTACATACCTAAACAAATACACACATACCAACATACCTACCTACATACACACATGCATACATATATACACACATACCAACCGACTTACCTGCATGCATACTTACACAAATGCATGCACACATTGGAAAATCAACTAAAAACGGTTCGAAAGTTATTTATCTGATTGGCAGAGATGTTTTTAACATGGGGAGGGGGCATGATATGCAATTTCACGCTTTCTTTGATGGAATCAATAGCCTGGAACCACGGCCTTTTCGGCTTCTGCGATTCGCCGTTATCTTGGGCAAAGATTTGTATCTTGTATAAATCACGGTAACTTCCGTTCAAGAAGAGGAATATGAAGCCTCGATGTTTGGCTGAGTTTGATTTATGTAGCGCCTGATCTGGCATATCTAAAGTCAAAAGGTCGGTTTTATTCGTGGAAAGATACATCACATTTGGGCCTCGAAACTTCCGACTGTCTTTATTTGGTTACAAAATGGCTTATTAGAATTTATACCGCAGTAAATACATATATACATGTATAGATACATATAAACATACATATAGGCCGAAAGTTTATAGATGTGTGTATGTATGTGTGTATGTATGTTTGTATTTAAGTGTGTATGCGTTTATGTATGTATGTATGTATGTATGTGTGTATGTTTGCATATATGTGTTTCTGTCCGTATTTATGTATATGTTTATGTATATGTATATGTTAATGTATATGCATATGTGTATGTGATTACGTTTACAAGTATGTATATGTTAATGTATATGTTTGTGTTAATGTACGTATGTATGCGTATGTATGTATGTATGTATGTATGGGTGTTTGTAGGTATGTATATGTGTATGTATATGTATATATGTATATGTGTAAGTGTGCATGTATGTATGTGTTAATGTACATATGTATGCATGTATGTATGCGTGCGTATGTGTGTAAGTTGTGTTTATGCATATAGGCCTACGAAGGCGTTTAATATACAGCCTTTAGTGTTCCATGGCTATCTAACCGATCTGAACACGGGCGTTTCAAAGGAATCTGGAACTGTCTATAACCAGCATATAAAAATACAGTAATGTTCTGTCTAAGAAAAACAAAATGACTTTCATTAACGAAGTTATTATTCTTTCTTATCATTTTTTTCAATCTCTAAACATCGTATGTGCGGTCGGCGAGGAATGTGGACCACGCGATCAACGAACGTTTATCATGATTTTCCTGTGGCATGATCGAAGAATGATCACAATATAGGTGTGTCTTGGCAAACAGGCCTGTGTTTAGCGATGCTAGGATGCGCTTAATACATCCATAATATAAAAGCTTCTACCCGCACGAATCCTTATCCCACCCAATTATCAACAAATTCTACTTAGACAAGCTTAGGAAAAACAAATTCTACTTAGACAAGCCTAAGGTCAACAAATTCTACTCAGACAAGCCTACGATAAACAAATTATACTCAGACAAGCCTAAGATAAACAAATTCTACTCAGACAAGCCTAAGATAAACAAATTCTACTCAGACAAGCCTAAGATCAACAAACTCTACTTAAATAAAGCTAATGCCTTTCAGATATAACTTATTCTAAACTGCAGTCTAACTAACAGAAGACAGATAAGAGTTAGAGGTATAGGATTAGGATAAGTTTGCATCGCCTTCTACCTCCACTCTATCGCAATCCAACCCAATCCTTCTTCCACTCCATCCTGCTCCCGCTAGTTAGCTGCATTGGTTACAGCGTACGTCAAGATGCCTCTGCGAGTGAAGATGTCGGTTCGCATACCGACTGTGGCTAAATTTGAGAGATTTGAATATCGAGCTAGCACGGTCCTTACACAGGGACCTTAAATGGAGTGGCAAAAGGGCAGCGTTGGTGAAGGACCTCACCCGATCAGTTCACTGCAAAATAAGAAGGGTCAAGGCCATGCGGTCTCTATAGAGAAACATTTACATTTACAACACATTCTGCTCCCATCGCATCCAGCCACTACCTCGTGCTCACCCTGCGTCCTTCTCCAATATTGTCTTTCCCCATCCATCTCCCATACCATTATATCCAGACCTCATCTAGCCCCACTCCCCATTCTGCCTCCTGATCGAGAGCTTTTGTTTAGAGAAGCAACATTGATGGAGAGGAAACGGAACATCAGATGCGAGTTTGATAAGTCAAGGTCCAGTTGACTCATTAGTCACCGAGTCATCTGAGACAGGCAATGGTTGGTCGTGTTATAGAGAAGACACTGGAGCTAACGGAGGGGACGAAGGAAAAGAAAAAGAAGGAAGGAAGGAAGGAAGGAAGGAAGGGAGGAAGGAAGGAAAGAAGGAAGGAAGGAAGAAAGGAACGAAGGAAAGAAGGAATGAAAAAAGGAAGGAAGAAAGAAAGGAAGGAAGGAAGGAAGGAAGGAAGGAAGGAAGGTGGGAAGGAATTAAGGAACGAAGGAACGAAGGAATGAAAAAAAGAAGGAAGGAAGAAAGGAAGTAAGGAAGGAAGGTGGGAAGGACGGAAGGAAGGAAAGAAGGAAGGGAGGAATGAAAGAAAGGAAGGAAGAAAGGAAGGAAGGAAGAAAGAAAGGAAGAATAGAAGAAAGGAAAGAAGAAAAGATAGAAAGAAGAAACGAGGAAACAGAGAGAAGAAAGGAAGGAAGAAAGAAAGAAATGAAGGAATGAAGGAAGGAAGAAAGAAAGCATGGAAGGAGGAAAAATAAAAGAGAAAAGGATAGAAAAGTGAAGACAGAGAGAGAATGACAAAGAGGAGAAGGTGAACAATGAATGTGTTGTGAAATCCGGAAATAGAATTCCTAATCGGAGGCAATATTTCAAACCAGCAGAGGATAAGGAATCCGTGGCATTTTCCGAAATCTCCTCTTCCAGCAAACCCACAGTATTTTTTGAACATTTATAAAAATCTAGGAATACATCATAATTTGTTGACATATCGTTGAACATTCGCATGTATGCATGCATGTGTATATACATGTACGTATAGGTGCTTGCGCGTATGGATGTATGTATGTATGTATGTATGTATAATGTGTAGGTGGTTACCTAGATAAGTAGATAGGTATTTTTATGTAGGTATATATGTATGTATATAAGTATGCATGAACGCATGTATCCATGCATGTAGGTAATGTATGTATGTAAGCCTGTGTGTTAGGATGTATGAGTGTATGTATACATGTATGTATGTGTATATGCATGTACTATATGTATGCATTCAAATATTTAGGCATGTATGTATGCGTGTATGTATTTATGCATGTATATATATATAATTACATATATATGTAATTATATATAATAATTATAATACATATATGTAATGCATACATATATATAAATACATATGTATGCACGCATGCATATGTATAATTACATATGTATGTATATATGCATGTGTATATATGCATGTGTATATATGCATGTATGTTTGTATGTATGTGTGTGTATGTATGCATCTATGTATGTAGGTAGGTAAGTAGGTATGTATGTAGATGTATGTATGCGTGCATATACTCTCTTAAGTATTTGGATATTGGTATAACGCCTTTCAAAGAACCTTTCACGGGCGGCGCCTTTAGAACTATTCGAAGACCAGAAGGCATAAATATGATTCTGCCTCGCTGTGGGTGATTTTTTCAGACCG
Organism: Norana najaformis; assembly: GCA_964023275.1. Lineage (NCBI taxonomy): Eukaryota > Metazoa > Annelida > Clitellata > Crassiclitellata > Hormogastridae > Norana > Norana najaformis. The sequence continues at coordinate 31,330,229 of OZ029919.1, forward strand.
AGGCGATGCCATTGCCACGTGATTGGTTGCCTGGAGCTGTTGCCTTGAGCGACGATTTTTCAGGCGGTTTCCCTCGTCACTAATCAAATGCCACTTCGCTTTGTTTTCAACCCGTAATTTCGGCGAAGATAACAGAGTTCGTGTCGTTGCGGAAATTTGCAGTTTCTGGAAATGACAGCTGGACGGCGAACTGGATTTGGCTTCGAGTGATGGATACGAAATCATTTCTGCGCATAATGGAGAATTGGAATTCGAGGACTGTTTAGAAAGGGAAGAACATGGAAGACGACTGCAAAGGAAGAAGAGCTGAATGATGGGAAGCAAGGGGTGAATGAAAATGGAAGCAGGAGGAGAAAGACGGAGTAAAGTATCCCATATCCCACAAGTGAGGGAAGGCGCTCATTTCCCTTTCTTTAGACCTTTGAGCCGGCAATGGACGAATCCCAAGGTCCTGGACACGGGGCCAGTGCATCGCAGGACTTGCCATTTACTTCCAGCTTACATCGGCACCAAATTATACTGCTTGGTGACAAAGGCACAGTGTGCGCACACAATTGGCCACCATCGTTACACGGAGTCGAACCCGCAACCATATGATCACTGACCAAACGGGTTACCGATAGACCACCGTGCCGCACCGAGCAAGACGGAGTACTGGAGCGAATACTGAAATTGAGGAAGAACTGGAGTAGAAACAGTATTAAAAAAGGAAGAGGATTTTAAAAGCTGGAACTGGAAGAGGAAGAGGAGAAGGAAGAAGGAGTTGCAGAGGATTGAAGAACGACGGACTGAAGGACGGACTGAAAAACTGATTGAAGGACGAATTAAAGGACAGAATGAAGGACTGACTAAAGAAGGGATATTCTTCCGTCTATCTCTCGGTCTGTGTCTGCTAACAGATTGAACGACGGGATGCAGGGATTAAAATATCAAAGTGCTAATCTCTTTGGATGCGTCTTTGTAACTAGCATTGTTTCTGCCATATTTAGCTCATGTAACTAATACACTTTTAAAACTATTCTTAGCCGATGTAAGCTAAAAAACTAGGCTTTGTAGGTAATGCGAGGACCGTACATAAATATCCTTTCTTGTATATATATAGTCAAGGTGTGTAATAAGCTTCATATTTATGTTGGGTTGTTTTGATATCTGTGCGATTCTTAGATCCTTCTGGACTTTGAATTGGTACACGGTTGAAATTAATAATCCGCTGATATCTTTAGAATTCCCGGCTTTCGAAGCAATCCGCATTTTCGAGCTATCTGCTTTGGTTGCATTTGATTCTAATTTCATATACGAATGAAAAACGCTTCATTGCTCTCTATCTATCCATTTTTAGTTTATGTAACCAATCAGTCAGTCAGTCAGTCAGTCAGTAAGTCAGTCAGTCAGTCAGTCAGTCAGTCAGTCAGTCAGTCAGTCAGTCAGTCAGTCAGTCAGTCAGTCAGTCAGTCAGTCAGTCAGTCAGTCAGTCAGTCAGTCAGTCAGTCAGTCAGTCAGTCAGTCAGTCTGGCAGCCTGGCAGTCTGGCAGTCTGGCAGTCTGGCAGTCTGGCAGTCTGTCTGTCTGCCTGTCTGCCTGTCTGTCTGTCACGGTGTAAAACATTTGCTTAAAGACTGTCTGGATAAAGAATGGACGCAATGGGAATTAAGAAACCTGTGAAAAACTGGCATAACTGGATCTTCCAGCGTCGACATTACTGTAATTAGACTTGGGGATTTTTTTCGGGACACCTTGCATCATTACTGTCTATGTTCCCGAAACCGTGGACGTTTCGCAATAACTAAGTCCAACACGGCGTTAAATGAAGGCTGGAAAAAAGGCTTTAACAGTACCAGTCGTTAGTAATTGAGACTTGGACTGATGCATCCCGTGATGGACGTTGCAGTTCAACCCCCCTAGAATCCTCTAGAACCAGCAAGAACGTGCTGTGCTCAGCCTAAAGAGTGTCCGATACTGATAAGAATATGTTCGTTAGCACGCTCTCCGTGTTGAAAAGCAACGGCCACTACTGTTGCTATATATAAGCATATCGTCCTTTCGACCGTATGTATTTGTATATGTATGTTGTTGAAGTCTCTCGTTGTCTAGGGGATGTCAAATGAAGAAGACGACAAGTTGTTCCATAAACACGTTGCTTCTTCGCATGTTCGGTTTCAAACTCTTCAACAATTTCTCGATCAATTCTTCTCGCTTCAACAATTCTCGTTCAACAATTTCAACAATTTCTCGTTCACTTCTCGCCTGAACAATTTCTCGTTCATTTTTTTCTCTTACAACAAATGCATCCTTCATATAGTTTTCCCAAAACTCTCCATCCTGTGACACTCCTTCAGACACTCCTTCCAACACTCCCATTTATAACGTATACGTATACATGCATGTGTAGATGAATGTGTATTTGTCAGCATATAAATCCATATGTTCGTATATGTAAATCTCTATGTATATGTCTATGCATATGTATCTGTCTATTTATTTGAAAGGACCTTAATGTCGCTACATATATACAGACATACCTATACGCACACATGCTGTATATACATACATATACACACATGCGTTTTTGTATGCACATGTATATGTATTTGATGTTCTGCCAATCGTTACATCCCTAGAGCAGCGCATGTTAGCTTCAGTGATTGCAAAGTAAGTACAGATAGTGTGTATCTATTTGTTTCTCGTGTTAAGTCCTCGTTTGCGCAGCAGAGGGCTTTTGCTGTTGTTGGTCCTTCTCTATGGAATGAACTTCCGCTATCGTTTCGTGCAAGGGTCACTGCTGGTGATAGAGCTCAGTCAGCTCGTTGTTTAAAGACGTTCTTATTTCCCCGGGGTTCTCATGCTGTAAGCACCTCTGAGTAGTTTGTTCAGTAAGAAGCGCTATATAAGTAATCAAATACAATACAATACAAGGTGTGTACACGTTTTTTACAGCGACGGTGTGGCCTCCATCCTGTTCAGTTTACAAAGAATTAATCGGGTGAGATCCTTCACCACCGCTGGCCATTTGAATGTGCGTCGCGCCATTTAATTAAAGTCCCCGTGGACGGATCGTGTTAGCCCGAGACTCAATTCTCTGAACCAAGCCTCGATCGGTATGCGAACCGGCATCCTCACTCACAGCGGCGCCTTGACGTAAACGTTAATCAATGCAGCTAACCAGGCCATTATTCGAGGTGTGCACAGTTCTCTGTATGTGTACGTATATATGTGTGTGTGTGTCTCTCTACATACATGCAGCAAGTGAACATATTTCTATGCATATGGTGTTCGCTGATGGCTTTATGAGGAAGTGCACAGAATGCAGCCTCAGTCTACCTTGTTGCGTCTCTA